>CAHIKZ030004486.1:412500-432500 GCA_903632075.3 Acanthosepion pharaonis
TATATATATATATATATATATATATATATATATATATGAATGATAATTTCGTCCATGGGAAAGTAGTTTTTACCCGGATTTATCAATGAAAATATATTTACTAAAATGAATAAAATCCACGTTTCTTCAGTTATTTTCATTTTTGTGAATGTATTTGCATTGATAAGTCCAGGGAAAACGGGGGTGTAAGTGTGTATTGTGTGTGTGTGCGTGTGTGAAATGGGATCAAATACAGATCAAATATCGATAGGAATCCGAGAGAATGATAGAATAAAGAACAAATAGGGAACTTTTATCAATCTAACATGTTTCGCTTTTATTAACGCTTCATCATAGAATGAGATACTGAAAAAAAGCATTTCGTCTAGTTTTATTTTTGTGCTGTTTGATTGATTTATTAAACAGAGGAGTGTTATGTCGATCAGACTGTGGATTCAAGAAATCATACTAAAACAAAATGCTTTTCTCGGCAGGGATCGAACGTTTATAGGGAAAACTACGTTTTGATTAAGTTTACGGTGTTACAATTTTTGGATACATTAAGTAACTAGTGAGCTAGCCCAAATGACTTGACTCACTTTATAGTCCACCAATAGAAGGTTAACCAATCAGAAGACGTAGAATATTCAATCCGTCGTGCATAAAGGCGGCCATTTTGTTTACTCTCTCCGAATGTCCAGTGCCAATTTGTCAGGCGAAGAGGAACAGAAGGAAGAACTGCTGAACTACGCTCTGCTACTTTATCAGGATATCCACTGCTAACCTGAACTACGCTTCCCTACTGTCTTCGAAATATTCACTGCTAACCTCTGGATTCTATATTCGAAGACGACCGTCATCTTGAATAACATACGATGCAAGCAAGTTTATATTTTTCTTATCTGTTATAACTGTAAGTCATGTTTGCCCCCTAAATAATTGGCCCTGTTCTTGCTTTTTCATCCATTTATACAAGCATGTTTGGTAGCTTATTTAATCCTCAATATCAATCGCTATCTACTGTCCTCCTGATTGCTCTTTTTCTTTCGCCTCATTATTAACATTACTGTTCCTAATTACTCCACATCCTATAACCCTTTGTGTGCTGGTGAATGTACTCTCTTGCTTGGGGTGATAGCCATTAAAAAAAAAAAGGAGCCTGCATTATTAATATTACTTCCCTTCCTATTCTTTATCAAAGGCACTCAATTTCAGTATCGTTATTTTTAATTTTACTTAAAGTTGTTTTCTGTTGCCATAGCAGGATATGACAACACACCTATTAAAATCAAAAACATTATTTTTCAGTGGCTGGGTAAATTTTGGCACTGCAAATGTGTGATAAACTGTTATGTTCTTATTGGCACGATTCGATTTCAATATATACTGTGAGTGTCAAATTCTCCAAACCAACTTTCTTCTCAATATGTGTCCTAAAAGTTGCACCAGCCCATTTCTGATTCTATGTATAATTGTTATTTTGATTTCTGCTTTCCTTAAAACTTCCTCGTTACTGTCGTGTTCCGTCACTGATATTTGCAGCATCTTTCTGGAGAATCTCATCTCTGTCGCAATAAAACCGTTTCATCTTGGAAGAAAGTCTCCCTCATTCACTTTCATACAAAAAGATTAATAATTGCAAGGCAGTTCCTCACCCATTCTTGTAATTCGAACAATATTTCGGCCTATAATGATCTACTCAGTTCGGGGATACGTGAATCCGGGTGAGGGAAATAACAATGTTCCTTTTTGGGGTGTCACTTTGCATGTACTTGGTTCGATCGTAAATAAATATTGGTTGTTTATATTTGAGTTTATAACAATTCACTTGGTTCGGGAATAGGTAAATATTGTTTGTTTATATTTGAGTCTATAAACATTCACATGGTTCGGGAATAGATAAATTATTATTTGTTTATATTTGAGTCTATAAACATTCACTTGGTTCGGGAATAGGTAAATATTATTTGTTTATATTTGAGTTTATAAATATTCAGTTGGTTCGGGAATAGGTAAATATTATTTGTTTATATTTGAGTCTATAAACATTCACATGGTTCGGGAATAGTTAAATATTATTTGTTTATATTTGAATCTATAAATATCCAGTTGGTTCGAGAATAGGTAAATAGGTTGCTGTGCGACTAAGTTTGAATGATGCCTGTTAATTAGCTTTCGTAGCCTAAATGATAATATACACTGTCCGAAGGGATCCAAAATCTAAATATTTCTTGTTTATATATTGAGGAATGTTTTTTTTTTTTAAATGTTCAATCTATATTTCTTAGGGATAAATGTCTGTATCAGTGCTTCCCACCCGATGTTGGGCCATGCGGCACTTTAGTATAGAAATACTAGTATAGTATAGTATAGTATAGAAATTCGAGTGTCTCCCACACTGTAATGTTTAATTCTTATATATTCAAAATTTTACTGCAATTCACGTGAAAGAACGCCCATTAACTTGGTCTAGAACCAAGCCTTCAAACAGCATGGCGTCCATAAAAGAGAAAAAAAAATAAAAAATAAAAAATATATAGTTTCAAAACATATAATAGAGAATTGAAAGACAGAAATATAAAATATTTGAATGTAAGCTTTGTAATATACTTTGATCATTTTTGTTGAGTTGTTGGGAGTGTTCCCGCGTGTGTGTATTCGAATAAAGACAAACACAGTTTAGGGATACATCCTGGTATATTTGTAAGAGGTAATTAACAACAGAGTGATTAGTAATAAGGAACGCCGGTTAGTAAGTAACAATAGCAAAAGTCTACAGTCCAACGGTATGTAATGGTAACCTGGTCTCGACTGCTGTGGCTGAACCTGATCCTCGCACAACACAACTACTCTCTCTAGCACTGACTTATATGGTAGAGGGATAAGTTCATTATCAGTCAGAAGGTGGGTGCGCCCCAACAATTTTAATTATGAAATAATAATGCAAAATGAAATTTGAGCTCATTACAAAATGAGTTAGTGAGATCATTTTGCGTCATGTTTGCAACGGGTAGATTTTGTATTAGGCACAGATTTAGTCAGCTTAAAGCCTCAAGTCTCCTCGTTTAATGATATCCAATCGATTTCTTTTCTTCAATAATAAATCATTTACGGCATTAAAGCCACATTCAGCTAAATATGAAGATGGAAATGGTAATTTCTTACAACGGTGGTTGAATTTGGGTATTTAGTTACTGTCTCATCCCAAAGCCATGCCATCACTTCTTTGTATATTGAATAAAGTTTTAACAGACTCATCATTTTGCATCTCCGAGAGTTTTTCTTGGTACTGCATCAAGACATTGGAAATATCCACTAGAATTGGCTGCATCACCCATGTTGGAAAATCAATTTTTATTAGATCAGAAAATATTTTTATTCATACATAATGCATATTCATCATATGCATTAACACGTATTAATATTAACACTTTCACTCAGAGTGACTAGAAAACAATTCACTGTTAATAACTCATTCTCGAATTTCCCACATATTCTGTTTGTATCGTAAGCCGAAGGGTGCATATCCTACGCATGTCTCACCAAAATCTTACCATGCACACGTTGGGAATCAGAGGTCTGAATTTAAAATGATCAAAATATTGTAAGTAAAATAAATAAGATGAACAATAAATGATTTGGAAATTATTTCTGGAAACGTTTTTGTCAAGAAAGTCACAGAATTTCCGACATATAAACTAACCATACGACATCTAGTTTATATGAAGTAAAAGCTCTAATATAAGCCTCGATATGAGATATCTCAAATAATGACCTGTTTGCGTAACTCATTCTGGCGTTCCTATTAGTAGCCGCCGATTTATAAATTAATTGAATTAATTAAATCAATTATTAAATTAAAAACCAATAAATCGATAAATTAATTATTTGATTGTAATGAGAGGAAGAAGGGCGAAAAAAAAATTATATTGATCTCGACAAAGTTTTTAATCTTTGGCCACCGACCATTTTTTTTAATTATCGGAAATTACCACAACTAAAACGAAAAAAAAAAAGCAAATAAAAAAAAAAAAAAACATGTAAGAAAGAAAGAAAAAAGTCAAGAGAGTTAATTAGCAGCAACAAAATATGAAAGAACGATAACTCTGGTTTGGCGCAAAGAAAATGGCGTAGCGAAATTTTACTATTAAGATAATGAAAAATAAAAAATAAACGAACGCAACATGTTGTCTTTTATGTTTTAATGGGCAAATGGTGATTCCTTTGAGAAAAAAAAAACATAAATAACCCTGTGACAATTCCTATGTTCCGCCTCACAAAGATCATATAAACTTGAATCGACTTAAGAAAGGTCATCGGTACAATAATTATAAAAGATTGGTTGTATGCAAGCTATAATTAGGATATTTTGGTAAACCTGGCTCTGAGAACGTTCTATCGCAAAAAAAAATGATTCTGTTTTTAATTAAGAAAAGGGACATCAACATATTTTTAAAAAAAAATTAAAAACTTACAACTTCAACTTTATCCCTAGCATAAAACCCGTCAAAAATGAGAATTATCTATGCAAGAATCGTAACTCTTCTCTGGAACAGAACATCTGCGTTGGCTACTGCGGACGAAGGTTTCACTTCCCTCTTAAATTCTTCAGATCAGTGTAGTCTCTGTGCACACCGTGGGAAGTGATTTCTAGCTTTATGTGCCACGTCCCTTAAGGACGTGAACGATTCTTTGTTGCTATTATCAATGTTTTCCCCATTACTACCCGTCTTCATCCATGTTCTGCCATCCATTTACACAATTTCGTTATGTAGGTTACTTGCTGATTCACTGTCCCTCTCGTTGTCAATATTTCCTGTAAGTGTCAAAGACTTCTTTCCTTATGTGTTCCAGGATATGAGCGATTATTATTCTCCACAACTACCTATCCTTCATCGCTGTATGTTATGTTTCTCTTTTTTTTCCACTTTCCCGCTCACTTCCTATTCTGATATTCAATTACACAAACGTTATTAAGTAAGGTTGCTCTGTCACTCTTGGCTTTAGTATTTCCTGTGAGGGTCAAATTCTCCATACCATCTTTCCTCATTAAAATTTAAACTGTCCGTTTCTGATGATAAGTGTGAGTATTCTTTTTGTTTCCATTTTCCGCAGAAATTACTTTTTTGATCATAAACTGGGTCCAAGATATTCTATTGGGCAACGGAAATATATCGCAACAACAAACATCAAAAAAACAAAAAAAACCCCTAAACCTAACCCTAACCCCTAACTCTAACCCTAACGCTAACCCCAACATTAACCCCAACCCTAACCCTAACCCCCAACCCTAACGCTAACCCCTAACACTAACCCTAACACTAACCCCAACCCTAACCTAACCCTAACCCCTAACCCTAACCTTAACCCCTAACTCTAACCCTAACGCTAACCCCTAACACTAACCTCAACCCTAACCCTAACCCTTAACCCCTAACCCTAACGCTAACCCCTAACACTAACCCTAACGCTAACCCCTAACCCTAACCCCTAACCCTAACCTTAACCCCAACCCTAACCCCTAACCCTAACCCTAACCTTAACCCCAACCCTAACCCCTAACCCTAACCCTAACCCTAAACCCTAACCCTAAACATAACCATAACCTAACCCCTAACCATAACCCTAACCCCTAACACTTACCCCTAACCCCAATACTAACCCGAACCCCTAAACCTAACAAAATACCCCTAAACCTAACACATACCCCTAACCCTAATCCCAACCCTAACTAAACCCTAACCCCTAAACCTAACACAAATCCCAACCCTAACCCTGAACCCAACCCTAACCTTAACCCCTAACCCTAAACCCAAATCTAACCCCTAACCCTAACCTTAATCCCAACCCTAACCCTAACCCTATCGACTTTATCCCTAGCATAGCACCCGTCAAAAATGAATATCTCCTAAGCGTAAAACTAGGGGTAACGATTCTAATCGAAGGATATAATTAGTTTCCAACACTATCTTTTCATTGTCAATGCATTTGATCCATTGATAATTAGTAATCACATAGATTGCACATAATTCTGTGAACATTGCAGATCAAAATTAAGCAAATATATACACGTATATGATCAGATGTATTATGGGGAACTTACCAGTGCATTTAGATTGTTATTATGCAGAATATCACTGCGGTGTTTACAGAAGTATTTCTCAGAAAGACTTCTCGGTCTAGACCGGTTGTTATTAACTTTACAGTTTTTAAGAAAAGCTGAAACAATCATGCTACCAAAACTTCATTCTACTACGCACTCATTCAGACAACAACAACAAATACAAAATGCGTACAGGAAATACTGAAAAGGTCCGCATCCATCAGAGAACTGACATTTCTGTACCTAACGGAGGTATCAGAGCAGAAAGTAATATTTATTTTGCAAATACAAAAGTGTGGTACAAGGCAAAATGGAGGATGGGAGATTTGTCTTATCTTAAACTTAGCTAGCCACAATTAATGACCCAAACATACCACAGTATTCCTTACACCAAAACAACACATTCTTACTCACCATTCTTACTACAATCACCATAATACCTCAAAGTCTCTATGAAGTCCTAACTTTTTCTTTTCATGTGGCAGGTGGGGGAATAAAAATAACAACATAGAGGAGAGTCCACCAGAACAATTACTATGAAATTATTTATAAAAAAGACAAAGGAAGGCTACCTTTACGGCGGTGGAAAAATCCGTGATGCCAGGTCAGGATCAATAACATTGCATATTCTTTGGATTTATATGAATTTTATGATCATTTCCAAAGTTCAGTATTTGTTTACAGCAACATCTTAGCATTGCGAATTTGTGGTCCGAGACTCCAGAGTCTAAATTTTAAACATATATATATTACATCCTATTTTTTTTATTATTAATATGACACTTATGTAGATAACGTTTGCAATACCTCAAGACTTTTGTGTTTAGACTCCAGGTTCAAGCGCAGCCGTTAAGTCTTTCCATCGTCAATCTAAGGGCCGGCTGATTTTTAAAATGTATATATCCAGTATTCCTGAAGGACACATGGCACAGTGGATACAAGCGTTGGTTAGATCCAGTGACAGGCACAAAGAGCTGTGAGTTCAATACCAGGTTAAGGCAGTGGAGAACTTAGAGAGGTGAATTAACAGGATATAACTGATAATTGAAATCTATTAAACATGGCACGTGGAACTAGAACAGTCTTCCCCAGTGATTGAAATAAAGGGTTCAGTTCGACATTCCAACCACCTGAATAAGGCCGGAGCGTACAACGGCCGAAACGTTGTAATAAATATGGCGACAAAGATGAGGACAATAGTCCGAATAATGTAAATAGTGTCCAGTATTTATTGTGTTACGAACTAGTCACATACGGATATGAACAACAGGTTAAAAAAAAGATGCCATCAGTGAGATAGAAACGCACTACACAGGTGTCAATGAACAACAAACACGGGATGAAAGTTTAAAATCAATTTTATAAATCAAAACAACTGAACAGGGAGAGAATGTAAGATAGCAGACAAAAGGCATTTACCTGATAGTGGATATCCTTCCGATTATCCAGGAATAAGTTCGTAAGGAAAATCGGTTATTATATCTTTCGCAATATAAAATGTGAGATTCTCAAATGGTATTTCTATTTCTTTCCATATCTCGTCATCAAAATAAATCCAAGATAAGACTGGGAAAATTTCTTCGGGAATAATATTTTCTTATTCGTTACACAGTTAGTAATCGAATGAGTCCACAGACTCATTTCTAATGAGCGTACAATGGGAGTCAATTTATTCGCCACTTGACTTGATTTTCTGGAAATATATTTTTAAAAATCACCTTTGGCGGCACATCTCACGTGGGCTTGGGTGAATGACCTTTATTTATTTTATTAGGAGGTGAAACTGTCTGGTTGTCAAGCGGTCCAGATTCCATTCCACCACCTCAATCTAGACAGAAAATAAAGGGAGATAAAAAGGAAAATAGAAAGAGGAAACACAAAGAAAGCGTGTCCTTTGATAGATTGATAATAATGTTTAATTAAAATATTGAGAAAAATGTCACAATTGTACTATAAACTGAGCCAAATTACAACCTCTGACAAAGTCACACCTAACACAGTTTCAACGCGGTTTTCTTTGGATACGGAAAAATTACAAATATAATTCAGCAGTAATGGCTGGTTTCTGTATCCGACCTCCGTTTATGGCAGCTGGTTTAATGCAACTAAAATTGGGTAGATCAGGAGAACGCTATTATGTCTACAGATATACAGAGTAACTGGATATTTTGAGGAGAGGAAATAAAAAAAAAGACTTAAGTTTGTCTTATGTATTAACAGGGCGCGCTAAAACGCCAACATCATGTTTGGTTAGTGGATTTCATGTAGAGTAATTAATTGTTCCCAGCCTCCAACTCGATGGAGTCCAATAAGCAACAGGAGGTATAAGCCCAACCAATATCTCCCTATAGCCTCAAGTATAAACTTAACTGAGTATAAACTCAAAACAGATATGAACATTTCTAGAGTATTTGCTTGTTGTTCCTGAATAATTTTGATATCTTGGTGGAATCTCTACCTTTGTTCGTCACTTATATCCCTTAAATTACTTGGATAATTTGTCAAGATAGCTATTCAAAAAATGCATTTTTACGCTCATATTGCAACCTAATTGTAGTCCCTCAGAAATATCTATAACTAGCAGGAGAGCCCAGCGTTGCCCGGGAATGTAACAGTAAGAGATAGATCAAGTATCGACCATCATAAAGACTGAAAAATAAAATTGGCAAAGATTATTGTTTAAGGTTGACGTACACGCATGTCTTAATTAGTTTTCGTTTTGTTTTGTTTTTTGTTTTTTTACGAATTGGTCAAACTCAAACAAAAACATTGTTTTCAATCGTTATGAGTCTACCGATTGAATAGAATTTTATTATAAACAATTGTCTTGTAAATGGAATTTTTAAAGCATTCTGAATGTAAAAATAAAGAAAAAAATGTGCAAGACAGTAAGAAACACTATCTGACAAAAGAAAATGAAGTTTTGTTGAAATCGGTTGAAAAATGTAGGAAATCCGATCCCATATATAAACGTACACACACACACACACACACACACACACACACACAATCTGCGTTTTATAATAAGTAAGATAAGAGTAAAAAAATTTTTTTAATTAGCATAGATACATTAAGGTTAGCTAAACTTTTAAATCCGCCAGCCTTGAGCTTACCATTATCCAGCAAAATAGATTAGGCAAAAATAGCTAAAAAATTTAAAGAAGCTTTATACATTAATGAGTTAATTTCATTCACTGGGGAATACGTATTATATTAAATGATATCTGTCAATCTAGGCACTTTGGGTGAGCCGAATATGAATTTCAACTCGGTTTGTGTTGTGACCTTGTTAGGGCCAGAAAGAAAGACACAAAGAGAGGGATTGATTTAAACAAATATATTAACAGAAACAGTGATGTTAATATACAAACGAGAGTGTTACAGCAAGAATGTTCGGTCCGAATGTCAGAGCTAACTGCTGGAAACTTCCCTCTCGAAAAAGCAGTACCTGCTCCTATTTATAGCTGGGAGAGAGTCCATGTGTGCATGGATAAATTACCATAATATTTTGGCTCCATCAGGTCTTGATTCTTGTTATCTGCCTACATGCTATTTTCCAGATTTTTTAAAATTAAGACTGAAAAAATAAGACGTGTTATTTTTTTTTCAAGTTTCATGAATACGAGAAGTCCAAACTACAGTAAAATTCTATAATAACGATTGAAATGTCTCAAAATAAAATAAAATAAAATAAAAACAAATATAAAGCTTTCACCGCGGCAAAAGATTGTCTAGCGTATTTGATAGTTGATAGCAGGTATTTTTCAAGCATCAGCAGTAATCAACCATCATGTAGGAATCCCAGCAACCTTGGTACCGTTCCTGAATAATTTTGATATCTTGGTGGAATTTCTCCCTTTGTTCGTCACTTGGATAATTGGTCAAAATGGCTATTCAAAAAATACATTTTTACGTTCATATTGTAACCTAACTTTTTGTAGTCTCTTACAAGTTTTTTTAACGATTACTTCGTAGTTTTCTGCTCTATATTTTTTCTATAAAATCCACGAAAAAGAACCAAGCATTTTTTACGTTCATTCATGTCATTAGGAAAGCTGTCTTTAATTAATGTTCGTCTTTGTAGACCGTCGAAAATTCCCACATTGGTTTAAATAGGAACTTATTATGAAATAAGTCTTTACAATCTATGAAATTAAACTAGAAACGCAGATGAGTAGATACAATATAAATTGCGTCGAATTAAATCCTTTATTAAATCACGATGACAAAATTAACGACTAAATCATATGCAAATTCAAATTTATGTTAATGCTCAGACTTAATTAACTGACTGATTGAATTGGATGACTATCTCCAGAAATGAGTCGCTTTTATATACAGGGTGTCCATAAAGTTCATGTGCACTTTAAAAAAATTATAACTTTATTTGTATTTGCGATAGAAATAATTTGTAAAAAGGATTAGAAAGAAGTAAATCTATATTTTTGAAGGTTTTATTGAAATTTTATTTAAGTTTCCACATGTCCTCCATCATTAGCAATACAAAGGGTTATACGATTTTGAAGTTCACGGAAAACATTTGCCAACTGATTTACAGTAACGCCTGAAATCACATTAGCTATTTTAGCTATACTTAAAACTAAACTTTATAACATTTTTTACAGATTATTTCTATCGCAAATACAAATAAATTCATAATTTTTTTAAAGTGCACACGAACTTTATGGACACCCTGTATTTTGGTTGATACTCTAGTATATTCTACAGATAAAAAGCAAAACTCGAGAAAATTCTAGAATTCTTTCATATTTTTTAGGTTAATTTACTAATATTAAAATAGGTTAAAAACGAGAAAATGTAAAATATTTTAAGGGTGTTACATATAAAAGTATACATAATACAACAATACCATAACAATAGGTACAAATACCCAGGCAATGCCATAACAATAGGTACAAATACCTAGACAATGCCACAACAATAGGTACAAATACCCAGGCAATGCCATAACAATAGGTACAAATACCTAGACAATGCCACAACAATAGGTACAAATACCTAGACAATACCATAACAATAGGTACAAATACCCAGGCAATGCCATAACAATAGGTACAAATACCTAGACAATGCCACAACAATAGGTACAAATACCTAGACAATACCATAACAATAGGTACAAATACCTAGACAATACCATAACAATAGGTACAAATATCTAGACAATACCATAACAATAGGTACAAATACCTAGACAATACCATAAAAATAGGTACAAGTACCTAGACAATACTATAACAATAGGTACAAATACCTAGACAATACCACAACAATAGGTACAAATACCTCGACAATACCATAACAATAGGTACAAATACCTAGATAAAAACCTAGTTGCATGATGCGTAACTGCAAAAAAGATCTAAATAGTAATGAAAAAAAAAAGACTTTTGTATAAATATGACGAAAGAGGAGGGGGTGTTGAGTAAAATCAGAACCTGACAGATCAAAACCGAATAAAATCCTTGCTCAACGCAATACATTTACATAACTGTCAAATATAATTTAATAGACAAAAAAATTGATATTTTTTTCTCCAGTGAATAGAACAACTGGAGATTAAATAATTCCACGTTATGACATCCTTAGGTTAGAATTTATAATTCAGTTGGCGTTAATAATTAACGTTGTTTTTTTTTCTTTTATTACTCCATTATTTACATTAAAATATCCAAGAGACACCCAAATTAGATGCTTACGGGATGAGGCTGTTTTTATGGATTAAGAATCCGAAGACCCATTGAGATAGCAAAAAATCAAAATTTTAAGGAACAGGGACATTTTGAAAGAAAAAGAAATCCTGAACTGTTATGTAATATCAGTGCTTTTATATGGCAATGAATGGTTGACAATCTCCTCGGAGATGAAGAAGAGCTTTGAAGCAATAGAAATGGGCTTCCACAAGAATACCATGGACTGAAAATGTGAAAAATTGCGAAGTGTTAGAAAAAAATGGAAACATAAAAGTCACTTTTACTTAACATCAAAAAGAGACAGTTTAAATTCCAAGAATGAGAAAAGAGTTCTTAGAAAATTTTGGAGAGCATTGATTGTCCGCTTCCCAAAGGAACATTGTACATAGAAATGGTTTCTCAGAAGATTTTCCTTGGAAAGAGCAGCGATTATCTTGCAATTTTGTAAAAGAGGTGAAAATTAATTCCTCGCCTACAAGACCACGTAAAGGTTTCTGGACTCTGTGGAGAGAGGTTTGGTCAGTTCCAACCTGGATATCGTAGAAAATGCACCAATTTTGTTCTGATCTAACTATCGTAAAGATAACGTATTTAAAATAAAAAAATGATATCCGTTAATAAATTCAACAGACTTATGTTAATATGGCGGGAAGATCAGTGTCTGCGAAACTTTGAGTCAAAAGATAAAACATTGAATTGTGTATGTATATATGTTAGTTGGCTCATAGTTTACTGTTCGCTTTCAGGCCATGAGATTAGAGTTCGAATAAATGCGATATCTGTTAAATCCAGGAATAAATTCGAATCTAACCATGGTCGATTTGACATGAAGTAGACAACTTCGGTAGGCAATCCCAGGATGCAGCATCTTCTGAAGATGCCAGAAAACCATACTCTGTGTTGACCCAGTCCTTCTCAGAGAAAATTGTCCGGAAGTCGTCAGTGACAGTGCAAGCGCAAAATCACAAGTCATCGTGACCGAAAGTTCATGCGTACTAGCGTTGTTCAAATTGCCGGCCATTTTGTATGTATGTATGTATGTACTTGTGTAGTTATGTATATGTAAATTCTTTGTTTATTTACACAAGCCATAGATTCAATATAGACTCATCAAACGTCATTTTTATCGTTAACGATAGATATGGTTATATATATTATAAGCCAGTTTATGCCATGTACGGATACATATTTTAATTTTGTGTGTGTCTCCCTTTTCTTATTTGCGATCAGACACAACTTATGCGCATGCGTAATGCAATGCACTTGCCTCGGTTTCATCTGATTCCTCTAGTGGTTTTTAATAAAATTCCTTTATATCTGTCACGCAAATTTTATTTTCTCCAGTCTTGACACATTTTATTTGATTGTCTAAAAACTACCAAAATTTATACTAATGCATCTAATGTGTTATTTTTTAAGTTTTTTTTTACTTTTATCATCAAGTCGAAGAAATATTATTTGTGTTACGAATATATAACCACGAAATGTATTATTATACAACACCAGAGTGTACTAAAATGTTCCCGGCCCTACCAAGGGATGAACACTATAGCCCCTCGGCGCCTGTTTAAATTAACGCTTTCTTTTTCAATATATTTTCTATAGTGATGAATTATAAGTTTGTTTAACAAATATTTCACTGAAATTCGCTGGAAAAATTCTGTTTTCATTTTAAATCAACAAAGCACTAACTTAAAGCAAAATACAGTGCGAAAAAAGGCGTCTGTTTAAACCAGCAGTTCACAAACATTTTTGCGTTATTGCCCACTTTCAGATGGAAAAACTTTCAAACAGCCCATCTGTATAGTAAATTAATGTGCAAAATTATTAAAATAAAACGTATAATTCCGTTATTATTTACTTATTTGTTCGTATTTTTCCAATGAAACATGGCCCTGTGCACATGTTAGTGATTCTATGTTCATTTCACGAAGTCGTTCCTTGAAGATCGACCACATATTCTCGATTGAATTTAAATCAGGAGAGTTTCCAGGCCAGTCAATAGTACTTTGATTTGCTCACTGGTAAGGCTTGCCAGTGTATTCGTGCAGCGTTACAATTTTCGTACGTTTCTTTGGAGTAACGTCCATCGCAGACAATTGCCGTCGGACAACTAATCGACAATCGAGACAATAGTGTCTGGGCGTGATGAAAATCTGATGTAATCACGGATGACGCAATATTTTTCAAGGCCAAACAAATTTCATCATACACCCGGAAAATAGATTCATATTACTGCACACAATAGCAAATGACCTAATCTGAGGAAAAAATAGAAATCAATTACACCCCATCATTCCAGTGAGTCTAAAACTGACCGTATGGTGAAAGCAGGGAAACTAAAGCGGTTGTTTCAAATAATTTGCACAAGGGTGTATACAAGAGTTCGACTTGAGGTATGGTGTGAGAATGACAGGTAATAGATGCCCCAGAAAAGGAGCTTCATTGAGAGCACATAATTGAAAACTCGAGGTGTGTTCTGGTATTTGGAGGTATTGAATGTTACAAACCAGTTCCTCCATGAATGAACTGTGCGCTCAATTTCAGAAAAGAGGTCCGATGACAGCTTCTGGCATCGGAGAAATTTAAATGGAAACTTAAGAAGGTGCTGCCTAGTTATGGAGACTTCCAGACATACGCCAGATGCGCAAAATAAATATTAAAAAGACTTGCTGAATATAATTAAAAACTTGCAGTAACGATAAAGAAACACTTGTCTGTACATACCTGAAGAAATAACAATAGAAATAAATATGGCGAATAAAATCCGATTTTTAAAACCTCACCAAAGTTAGCCTTTTTTTTCCTTGCTCTTTTATATTGGTCTTGTGTCTGGATAATTTTGGAGTGTCTCACTTTAAAGTAAGCTTTTATCACAGACTATTCTTTCTGTACGATGTTTCCCCTTGACTGGGTGATTGTGACCCTGTGTCAGTGTAAGCTGGGAATGCTACAAATGCACTCTGCCGTAGAGCAGTTGTTAACAAGTTACTAGTGTACAACACAACATTAATAGGGTGTCTAATATTTAGTGGATGAATATCTATTAGGGCTTATGTTGTACGAAACTGTGAAATACGTCTCACCATTGCACATTAGTTAAACTTCTAGGCACGGAGACCGCTATCAGTCATTTGATCTTTTCTCTCCTCTTCCTCTTCTTCTTTGCTATTCATTTAATTCCTCGTCATCTTTTTTTTTCTTGTCTGTTCGTCTTTTCCTTCCTCCTCCAAGTCTTCTCTCTTCATCTTCTCTTACTACTACCTTAGTAATAGTGTCTTCTCCTTCTCCTCTTCTTTTCCCCCTCCTTCCCACATCGTATTCTCTACCCCCTTTCTACTCTTTTTCTATTACTTCTTCCCTTTCCTTTTTTTCTATTTGGTTCTCTCCTTTCACTTCTCTTTCTACCTCCTTTCTTTTCTTTCATTTTCTCTTTTTCTTTTCCTTTCCTTAATTTCTCTTCTCTTTCGTTTTTAATATATATATTTACGTATAATATTTAAGTAAAAACTTTCGCCTCTTCTTTCTCTGTTCGTGTTTTTCTCACATTTTCGTCTCGTTTGTCAAGTTCTCTTTTTTCTTCCTCTGCTCATATTCTACTACCATAATATTTACGCCTCTCTTCTTCTCCCCTCATTGTAGTCTTCCTTTCTTTTTTTTTTCTTCCGCTTCTTTTCATTGGTCCATTATTTCTCTCCCTCCCTCTTATTCTTTTCTCCTCCTGCTTCCTCATCTTTTCCTCTCTCCATTTCTTATCTTTCTCTCTCCTCATACCCTTCTCAGATTCTACTCATTTAGTCTTTTCCTCCCTCCACTTCTTTTCCCCATTTTCGATTACATTTTCTTCTTAACCGCCTCTTCTTTTTTCCTCTTACCCATTCTCTTTTATACTTTTTTCATTCTTCTCCAATTTCTCTCTTCCATTTCCCATATTTCTCTTCCTCACTCTTTTCGCCCGACTTCCTCTTTTTCTTAATCTCATACTTCTCTTCTCTCTTCCAATTCCCTACACCTCTTCTACTCTCTTTGACATTTCTTTCCTTCCTCTTCTTCCACTCTCTTTTCGTACGCCCACATCTTTGTCTTAATCCTTTGATTCTTTCTTTCTCTTCCACTTTCCTACACCTCTTCTTCTCTCTTTGGCCTTTCTTTCCTCTACTTTTTCTTCTCTCTTTTCGTTCGACTTCCTCTTCTTCTTAATCCATTGATTCTCTTCTCTCTTCCACTACCCTACTCCTCTTCTACGCACTTTATCTGTGACTAGCAGTAGAGCCCGGCGTTGCCCGGGGATGTAACAGTAAGAGATAGATCAAGTATCGACCATCATAAAGACTGAAAAATAAAATTGACAAAGATTATTGTTTAAGGTTGACGGACACGCATATCTTAATTAGTTTTTGTTTTGTTTTGTTTTGTTTTTTTTTACGAATTGGTCAAACCCAAACTCAAACAAAAACATTGTTTTCAATCGTTATGAGTTTACCGATTGAATAGAATTTTATTATAAACCATTGTCTTGTAAATGGAATTTTTAAAGCATTCTTAATGTAAAAATAAAGAAAAAAGTGTGCAAGACAATAAGAAACACTACCTGCCAAAAAAAGTGAAGTTTTGTTGAAAACGGTTGAAAAATGCAGGAAATCCGATCCCATACATAAACGAACACAGACACACACTCACAAACAACCTGGGTTTTATAATAAGTATAACTCGATATGAGTTGTCACCCTTTCATTCTCGACAGCGATGCCTCTTAATCGTGTTTTCAAATTGATTTCGTGCAAAAACAACTGAGTTTTTTCCAAATTTTGGCACTGTCAGAACCACCGCAAGGTAATTTTACGTAGTCCTGTGAAGTTTTGTTGAAATCGGTTGGAAAATGTAGGAAATCTGATCCAATATATAAACGAAACAGACACACACACAACCTGGGTTTTATAATAAGTATGATTTCATCCTCTTCTTCTTCCACTCTCTCTTTTCGTCCGACCTACTCTTCTTAATTCTTTATTTCTCTTCCACTTCCCTACTCCTCTTCTGCTCTTTGTGGCCGTTCTTTCCTCCCCTTCTACATCTCTCTTTTCGCCTGTCTTCCCTCTTTTCGTTAATTCTTCAATTCTCTTCTGTCTTCCTTAATCTTCTTCTAAACACTTTGATTTTAGTTCCTCCCCTTCTTCCTCTCTCTTTTCCTCAATCTTTTGTTTCTTTTTTCTCTTTCACTTTTCTACTCCTCTTCTACTCTCGTTAGCTTTTCTTTCCTTCCTCTTCTTTGTTTCTCTCATTTCTTTTCTCTCCTTTTCTTCTTTTTTTTCTATTCACGTCTCTCCTTCTCTTTGATTATTTTCCTCCTCCTTTTTCTTCCTCCGTTTATTCTCTTTTTCTTTTACCTCTCCCAGTCTTTTACTCTCTTTGCATTTCCTTCCTCCTTCTCCTCTTCTTTTCCCCCTCCTTCCCACATCGTATTCTCTACCCACTACTCTCTTTCTATTACTTCTTCCCTTTCCTTTTTTTTCTATTTTGTTATCTCCTTTCACTTCTCCTTCTACCATCTTTCTTTCTCCTCCTTTCTTTTCTTTCATGTTCTCCTTTTCTTTTCCTTTCCCCAATTTCTCTTCCCTTTCGTTTTTAATATCTTCCAATCTTTTTCCTCCTTTTCCTCTTGTCTTTCCCTATTCTTCCTTTCTTTTCTATCACCCTCTTCTTTTTCTTCTTCCTTCCTTCTCTGTTCCTCCTCTCCTCTAAAATACTTCTACTTCCTTTTCTTCCGACCCTTTTTTCTCTTTATTTTTTATTTTTATGTCCTTTTTTATTTTATTTTTAGCTTTTTTTGTTCTCCATTTTCTTATTTATTTTCTTTTCACTTTCTTCGCCATTTTCTCCGTTACTTTTTCTCCCGTCCCACTTTCTCTTCTTCTCTTCGTCTTCCTCTCTTAATATATACTTTTCTATCAACCTCTTCTGCCATTCTCTTTCACTCGCTTCGTCCCCCTCTTCTTAGATTTTCTTCTTCTTCTTCTTCTTCTTCTTCTTCTTCTTCTTCTTCTTCTTCTTCTTCTTCTTCTTCACTAAACTACTTCTTTCTTTTTCTTCTGATGCCACTTCTTTCTCTTTTTAATTTCCTCTCTCTCTTCTTCCGTCCCACCCTCTCTTCTCTTCTTCTTCCTCTTTTACTATCTTCTCCTTTTCTATCCACCTCTTCTTCCATTATATTTTACTCTTTTCCTCCTCCTCTTAGATATTTCTTTCTTTCTTTCTTTCTTTTTTCCATTTTCCATATTTCTCTTCTTTTCTTATCACTCTTCATCTTTTCTTTCCTCCTCTTCTTCCTCTCGACTGCCTCTTTTCCTTAATCCTTTACTCTTCTTCTTCTTCTTCTTCTTCTTCTTCTTCTTCTTCTTCTTCTTCTTCTTCTTGTCTCCCATCCGCTGTTTCTCTCTTTCCCGTTTCTCTCCCTAGTTTCCCTTCCCTTTATCTACTTAAGGTTTTCTCCCTAACTTATCTTCTTTCTTTCTTTTTTTTCTTTTCTTCCCCCTCTCCTTTTATACTTCTTATACATCTCCCTCTTTTTCTTCTCTTTTTTTTTAATTCTTTCTTTTAATTCTTCACTTAAAATAAAAACAAAGATAAATAAATAAATAAATAATTATCAAAACGGATGTCACTGATGCTAAAAGTAAAGCAAATCTTAACTATTTTCTTTTTAATTTCAGTTATTTTCTTCCCTTGAGGCAATTTTTCGCTTAGTTATGTCTCTCCTTTCTCGCATTCCATTTATTATTATTATTATTATTATTATTATTATTATTATTGCTATTATTATTATTATTATTATTGTTCTGCTATTATCATTTCCGCCGTTAGCACTTTCGGGCCGAATGAATAGGAAAAGTTTAATATCAACGTCCTTTGGGCGAAATTATTTTCATTCCCGCCTTTTCCGCTGAGTTATTTGAGATTGGCCATCGGAATAATCTATTTAAGCGTTTCAAGAAATCGGACGATGATGAAAAAATCTCCGAAAACATTGGTTTGTAAATATTTTTTCCAATCTTGACAAACAATTTCCTATTCATTTTTTTGTCTATATCGTGGGACATTGCCCAATTTAGATGTTTCTACAAGAGTGAGGAAGTAACATATACTTATATGCGTACCTACATTTTCTTATGGCAGCTGATCGAGATTTGATGACTAAGGTGTTTTAATATGAAAGAGACAGAATTGATAAAATCATTGCTGGTATTATTTTATTTATTTATTTTAACGTTCTGGTTTCATTAAAACACAATAATAAAAAAAGAAAGAAAAGCAAGACAATAAAGCCACTAAGACACAAGGGGGTTACTAGGTGTGAAAGACTTAGAAAACAGAAAACATTATGAAGGAGCGGGAAAAATAGAAAAGTAATCAGGAAGACAGTAGATAGCGATTGGCATTGCATTTAAATTTTTGAAGATCAAAGTTGACTGGAAAGCAATAAGCCGGAAGAGAGTTCCACAAGTGAAAATTGAGCGAGAACAATAGAAGAGTAATCAGGAAGACAATAGATAACGATTGACATTGCATTTAAATTTTTGAAGATCAAAGTTGGGCGGAATGCAAGAAGCCGGAAGAGAGTTCCACAAGCGAGAAGTACGAGAAAAGAAACTGTTACCATAGAAATTATGGTTACATCTATTCATTTCAACGATAAAATGCCGAGACCTTGTCGCCAATCTAGTACTGCGCTTAAATTCCTAAAGTTGAGGTACCGTAGAGGAGAGTACCCCAGAACAATTACCATGAAATTATTTATAGAAAAGGCACAGAAGCAACTTTACGGCGGTGGGAAAGTGACTGAAGCCGAGACGCCAGATCAGGACTAATAATATTGTCGATTCTCCTTTGGATTTTATCAAGAATCTTTAAATAAATAGAAGGAACGCCGGACCATATGAAACAAGCAATATTTTAAGCATGTTCGAATGAGTAATTTATAGGTAAATAAGAAAGACTGTGAGGGGTAAAATTGTCTAGCACGAAGCAGGGAACCTACTTGGCAATGGATTCAATGTAATCTTTCCACTTCATATCAACCGAGAATTTTAACCCGAGAAGGTACAAGGAGTCACTTTCTTGGAGGTTAGCGTCAGCCATACTGATAGAAGGCAGAAAGGGGGTCCCTCAGATGATTAACAGAGTTTAGCAGACTATTATTTTTCTAG
>CAHIKZ030004486.1:435000-470000 GCA_903632075.3 Acanthosepion pharaonis
CGTTATTTTTATAGCTACAAACATTTAAATAAAATGCTCTGTTTATAATAAACAGTATTAACAACATTTACCGGCCTGAATGTTCGATAAATCTCTTCTGAAAGCAATTGAACCTCTATCCTACACGGAACTGTCATATAGCCTGACGTGTTATCCTATTTAGCTAGAGAGGAAGCCTATGGTTAGCAAGGATAAGCTTCCTGAAAAAAACTCAGTATCTCAAAAATGTCGGTACGCTCGTTTCTCAAGGCATAATTCTAGTCACCTGAAGAAGGCCAGAAAGTGTAACGATCGAAATCTTGTGATTATGCCAACTAAAATGTTCATTCTGGTTCGAATAACAAAGCATATAATAAGATAGTCACCTGAAGAAGGTCGGAATGTACAACGGTCGACACCATGTGCATATGACAAGTAGGATTAGCATAGTGGTTCAAATATCAAATCATATAATAAGATAAGGAGGCACGGTGGATAGCGGCTCGGATTGAGAAATCGGAGAGCCGAGTTCGAATTCCAGTCGAATTCATTACATTCACTTACGTGCTAATACCCTTGGAAAAGGTAAGAATCCTCTTCTAGATTTTCCTGGAGGAGTAATGGATAGCGGCTCGGATTGAGGAATCGGAGAGTCGAGTTCGAATTCCAGTCGAATCCATTACATTCACTTACGTGCTAATACCCTTGGGAAATGTATGAATCCTCTTCTCCCCCCAGCTATGACTAAATATCAGGATAGACTGGGTTCAACCGGTCTAGGACAAAGTAACCCTGATTTCAAGGGTCGAGCTCTGTCAGTCTATCTTGCCAAAGAAACGCAAATTCTACTGTCGCACTTATGGTACCCCTACGAGCCTGATAGGGCACGGGATTCATGATCATATGATAGTCACCTGACGAAGTGCTGAAGGTATAACGGTCGAAACCTTGTGAGTATCACAAGTTAGGTGAGCATACTGGCTGGAATAGCAATACATATAAAATGACTTTATTTATAATTAAACTTGAATTTAAAAATGTTTGTTAATCTCAAAGTACATTTTATATTTTCTGTTTTATTTAAGTTTTTTTTTTCTTATTAGCAATAACTATTTATTTTGGACTCTTTCAACTAGTATAGATATATGTGGTACGTGTGGTACGCGTGTGGGTGCGTTTTCCGTCATATGTTCACGCATTTTGTGAAAGTCAAATTCCTTCGTCTCGGACCATAAATTTCCATCACGAAATTAACGACTAATTTGCACCCCAACCATTTCCCGTATGCGCTTCCCCGCGTCTCTTTTACACCACCACCACCATCCTTCATTTAACCCCCACCCCCTTCCCGACACACACTACAACCGACACTTTTCGACGATTCACCATCAACCACCTTCCACACCTTGCTTCAGTCTCGAGCCGACTGTCTCAGTACAGTACCGCTACTGTTCTCTTCAAACAGACATCCACCTCTCCCAAACCTAGACCCACCCAAACCAACCCAACCCAACCCAACCCAGCCCGGCTATTTTTTATCATCCACCCCCAACCCCAGCTCCCGTGAACTCCAATCGGGAATCTTGTCATTTTTTTCATTAAGTAGAAACCTGCTAATTAGCTAATAACAATTAAAACGACACTTAAAAAAAAAAAATATGTGCGTAAACACACACACAGTCATTTTAGCACACGCTCAAACCTACTTACGCACACACAGACAAACACACACCACACAAATACATACACATACATACATACATCCGATTGCACAAGCGCGCACAGTGACCCTATATACAAAGAGACATTCGTTGTCCGACGAAGTTTAATTTACTGTTTCCCAATCTATTGATCAGGCGTTTGTTTTTACCCGGAGAACTTCATATAAATTGACCTTGTGTCACATATATAACCAAACGTAAATTTAAACAGAGCAGAGTTTATTCTTAGCTAAGTTTGGTACTAGGCCACTATAATTGCGTGTCAAGTGGGGTTCAACCTTACTACTACGGATTCGCGAAATTTATTAATCTAGACTTCTAAGAAAACCTATTTTACGACACAGACGATTTTTTTTAATCATTTCACCCTAAGCAAGTCAATCAAGCCACTAAGACGCAAGTGGTTACTGAGTGAGGTAAGAAAATGTTAATATAAACAGATGATAACGATTGACATTGCAGTTACAGTTTTGGAGATCAAAGTTGACTGGGAAGTAAGAAACTGGAAATGAGATCCTCAAGCTAAAAGTGCGAGAGAAGAAGCAGTTAGTATAGAACTTACGGTTACATTTAGCCATTTCAACTATAAAATGATGGGACCTATCTGCCAATCTAGTACTGCGTTTCAATTCGTAAAATCTAGACAGCAAAGAGGAAAGTTAATCAGAGCCACTACCATGGAAGTATTTATAGAAAAGACACGGGATAGCTACGCTACGTCGATGAGAAATTAACTAAATACATATATTTATCAAATATCTGGCTCTGACGAAATTCTTAAATCCGTAAATATGAAGCAATTGGATGTCAAGTCAAACTGAAGAGCTGTGATATAGCGAAACAATCTGTCTGTGGATGACAGTATATATATATATATATATATATATTCGACTCTCCCGTCGAATTCGATGTATGAGGGTCAAGCAGATCAGTTCCTAGGAAACCGACAGCCCGACAACACCACATGAGATTTGATTATAGTGGTGAAGGCTTCGTGCAGGACCATCCACACTTTTTGAAGGGCCGAATACAGAGACCAGGTGCACTAAGTGCCACAAGGTCCCCAAACGAGCCTCCGCAGGTTTTGAATTCAGAGTTGTCCTTCTCCTAGACCAGTTGCCATCCAAGGCTATAGAACCCAGTCTGTCCTGCTATTTACCCATAGCTGGAAGGAGAAGAAGAGGATTCACACCTTTCCCAAGGGTATTAGCACGTAAGCGAATGTAATGGATTCGATTGGAAATCGAACTCGGCTCTCCGATTCCTCAATCCAAGCCGCTATCCATTACTCCACCGTGCCTCTCTCTCTTTCTCTTTCTCTCTCTCTCTCCCTCTCTCTCTCTCTCAATATATATATATATATATATATATATATATATATTCGTGGAGGAGAAGAGGAGGCACGCAAGGCTTAAATGAGATGTGCGTGAAGGCGTCTCTGTTGAACTTCCAGAACACACTCGTTGGAAGCTCGATCTGAGGTATACAGATAGTGGTAGAGTGTATTCGTTGATGACTGGTCTAAGGAGTCATTTGAGAACGCACCCACGGAGGATGGCAACTGAAAAAAAAACCGTAGACGTCCAGCAACTGAAATGTGATATTTGCGGTAAGACACGCGGGTCCAGAATTGGTTTCATGCAACATTTTAGATTGCATAATAATGTTACAGCCGCTATGGCGCCTCTTAAGTGTCCTGTTTGTGTCAGAGTATGTAGGTCCCTGTAGTAATGGCCGTACTCGGACACGAGTTGCAACCACCATATATATATATATATATATATATATATATATATATATATATATATATATATATATATATATATATGTGTGTGTGTGTGAAAAGTGTATATAAATATAAATAAATATAAGTATGTATAATTATTTATATATTATATGCGCGGTACTTATTAGAAAGCGCTCAATATCAGAGATAGAGCTAACATATTTGGTTGGATAGATGTGAGTTTGTGACCCTGGGTTTCACGCTTTAGCGATCGTCAGACAAACTGATAAATGTTTTAAAAAAATTGGGTTTATGTAGATTGCGTGTATTGGTGTTATTGTGGAAGTGGTGGGGGAAATTTCGTCGTTTTGTCATTCATCGTACTAACGCAAACATCGATGTATGCAGACACATATACATACTTGGTCGTCCGTCGGGACTCATACATATATAAACATATGTGGGCAGTTTCGGCTATAACACATATTTTTCAGCGGGAAAATACATAATATGACACGTATATATATATATATTTATATATATATATATATATATTCTGTTTATACTTTATTTTAAAAGATGCGTTTTATTTAAATAAATGCTCTGTTTTATAAATAAACAGTATAAATTACATTTACCGGACTGGATGTTCGAGATATTTCCTAGAAAATATGCGTTCTCCGACAAGAAATGAAATGTGTCCTATACGGAACAGTTAATTTATCTGGCGTGATATACAACTCAGCTACAGAGAAGCGTGCTGTTAGCAAAGTCGAAATTACTGTTTATAAACAACAAATGTTCGACGATTTTTCCCGAATGATCATATCTCCACGAAGCGTAACTCAACGCAAACTTTGACAACATATTATGAAATGGATGAAGTCTGACAATAATTTAATATGTTTTCTTTTTATACGTTATTTTAATAGATACAGTTTATTTAAGTAAATACTCTGTTTAAAATAACTGAAGACGAGATGCCAGGTTAGGACCAATAACATTGCAGAGTAAACATAGAAACCGATCCTCAGGCGTAATTCAAATTTAGTTATATAAGTATGTACTTCTTTACCCACCATTTACTCCATATCATAATGCTTGTCTGCATCCATGAGTGTCTCATACTTTCGACTTGTGTCACATCTAATCTACACTTCGAAAACCACAATCCATAGTAGCCTTGATTTATATTAGAAACAAAGCGGAACCATTTCAATATTAGGCGTTTCTTCGTCGAGTAACAAATTAATGTTTTTCTTGATGGAATTATATATGTGTAGGGAGAAGGGAGACATATACAAGGTACGATGGATAAAGTCTTGCCTAAATTACACAAAAATGAAAATAACATCCCATTTTAAAAGATGTATTTACCAATACTACTCAAAAATATCTTGAAATACTAAACAGTAAAGTTATTCCATAAAATCGCCATTGGCTTCAATCATGGCCTAAGGATAACTTCGGAATCTCCTGTAACTCTTTTGGACGCTCTCCTTGTTTACGTTGGTCAATACTGCCATCATCCTTGCCTTCAGTTCATCTTTTGTGTTACAAGGAGTTTTGTTGGTCTTTCTCTCAACTTCGCCTCACATAAAAACAATCAAGGGGATTGCAGTCTGGAGAGTTAGGTGGCCAGATATAAGTGATGCGCACGCTGCTGGAATCCACTTGAGATTCTTTCTATATGAATGTGAAGGCAATAGAAAAATAAATTACAACGTAACAGTCAAAACACGAGGAAAAAAATAACAACACCGGAGACAAAACAACCTTGAAAATGATTAGAAAAGTAGGCAAAAGCGCTTGGGACAATAAAAAAATACGGAAAATGTTTGTATTTCCTTACTTCTACAAAAAAAGGAAAAACGTAATTATAGTAGAAAAAAAGGTCCCTGCCCAAATATACTTTATCATCTATATATATCTATCTCTCTCTCTCTCTCTCTCATATATATATATATATATATATATATATATATATATATATAGATAGATAGATAGATAGATAGATAGATAGATAGATAAACCTAGTGAGCCAGACAAGCCTACCCAGGTTTCACCTAAGCGGATCGTCAGGGAAAGCTGGCTAAAGAGGCAAAAGAGAAACAGCATATTTATAGGCGATAATCAAAATCATGCCACGTGACCAAAGAAAAAGAAAAAGAAAAAACACAAGAAAAACAACCCCGGGTGGGGGGTAAAGATTTATTCAAACGACTAAAAAGAGAGGGGATAATTAAAACACGAACAATAAAGGTGGAATGAGAATACAAACGGGGAGATTAGACCTAATTCAATAACCAAGATTTTCTATGCCTCCATATGTTAAGAATCACTAGGTTTGACGAGGTCTGCTCTACGGTTGTATTGAGCTCTTTTGTTAGTTGTTTACTCGTGTCGGGTTTTTTTTCTTTGGGCTTCAAACCTGTATCTGTGCGATTTTTTTCGACAGATTTTCATGTTTCTAGCTCTTTCTTTTTTTAAACCTTTTTCCTTCGTGATTGATTTGATTATTGGCAAATCAAAAATTCGAATTTTTTTCGAAACGAGTATAGTTTACCTATATATATATATATATATATATATATATATATATATATGAATCAATATTTTACTATATATATGACGCACATTGAGTACTGGTGTTAGTAAAATATTGATTCATGTATAATATCAAAGATATAATTTTCAGCGCAGTTGATACCAGTGAAGAAGATATATATATATATACATACATACATACATATATATATATATATATGTGTGTGTGTGTGTGTGTGTGTCTGTATCCTTAGAAACAGTGAATTATGAATTTTTCTGTGCTTTTAAAACTCAGTAAATTTAAAAAAATAAGTTACTCCAAAATTCGCTTGGGGATGAAATGGAACTAATGTTTTTAATCTAATTACAACATTAAATTCGAAGCTTTTAGCTTCGATTTTTGTAACATGGTTATTACTGTGTAGCGAAAAAACATATTTTAAATCAGTTAATTTATAATAATAATGCTTTCTAAATTTACATTGAGCACTATTTTGTTGAAATAAAAATATCAATATGAACACCGGATTATATATCTTACTGTTCTTTTTTTTTATTTACACACACACGCACGCGCGCGCGCACACACACACACACACACGCACACACACACACACACACACACACATATATATATATATATATATATATATATATATATATATATACATAACACAAATGACTGACAGTGCTTAGTTCAGGAAGAGCTTGTAATACTAGTAGTATTAGTCATGTTTACAAATTCACACAATCTATCAATACACACACACACACACACACACACACACACACACACACACACACACACACACATATATATATATATATATATATATATATATATATATATATATATATATATGCGGTATGGATAAATTGTGGTCTAAATTGCACAAAAATGAAACTAACAGTGACGTTTCATTCTAACAGCTATATTTACTAAAATTATACAAATATATCTTGAAAGCCGAAAGCATAAATAAAATCACCATTAACATTAGCCACGCCCACCAGACGACTTCGGAATCTCCTGAAACTTTTCTGCATGGTCTCCTTGTTTAAGTTGGGGAATGCTGCCATAAGCCTTGCCTTCTGTTCATCTTTAGTGTTCGATGGATGTTTTTTTTCTTTGTTTCTCGCTCAACTTCACCCCACACATAATGATCAAGGGTCTGCAGTCTGGGGAAAAAGGTGGCCAGATGCAAGGGGTTATGCACGGTTCTGGAATTCACTTGAGATTCTTTCTATCTGAACGTGAAATCTCGGAATAAAGGCCCCTATTTAAAACAACAAAAAATAAACTACAATGGTAACGGTCAAAATACGAGTAAAAAATAACAGCACCAGAGACAAAACCCACTTGAAAATGTGGCCTAAAGCGTTTGGGACAATACATATTATGGAAAATTGTTGTACTCCCTTACACTTACGAAAGCGAAAAACGTAATTACTCCCAGAAATATGGTATATATATCAAGATAGTATACTGAGGGATTTAGTATAGATTCTACGATCTGGAAGAATCCATTGTCACTGCTCTTGACACCTGAAAATTCCAAGTTCAGCAGTTAAAAAAAAAATCCCAACTCTGTTTTGGTATGCCAAACGTCTGTGCTTGTTTCTTCATAGCCCATGGCTAGATAGTCTATACCAGCGTTTCCCAGCGGGGTTCCCCGGAACCCTAAGGTTCTGCAAAAGGATACCCAAGGGTTCCGCAAGAACAGGTGAGATAAGCTAATTTGAGAATGAAATCCATGTGTGTTTATCTAAAGTTCGACTTCGATTTAAGTGTTTGTGTAGCAAAAGACAGGCACAGGCTTCTCATTTGAGAAATATGTTTCTCTTTATCATGTGGCCCTGAAAGTAATATTTTCTTAGCCCATTTATTGGTTCACAGGACATTTTTCCTTCATTTACCGTGTCTTTTCAACATTGCCAGTAAAGGATAAAAAATTAAAAAATCTGATGCAGAAATTCTGTTTGTGTGAATGAAAATTCCCCGATGAAGTATTATAAACAAACAGTATGAATTTTATTTAGCATTACCGAAAAATTTAAAAAAAGAAGAATTATTTTTTCCTTAAATCAGTTACTCAAAAATATATACTACTAGCAGTAGAGCCTGGCATTGCCCGGGGATGTAACAGTAAGACAGATAAAGTATCGACCATCATAAAGACTGAAAAATAAAAGTGACAAAGATTATTGTTTAAGGTTGACGGACACGCATGTCTTAATTAGTTTTATTTATTTATTTATTTTTTTTTTATGAACTGGTCAAACCCAAACTCAAACAAAAACATTGTTTTCAATCGTTATGAGTCTACCGATTGAATAGAATTTTATTATAAACAATTGTCTTGTAAATGGAATTTTTAAAGCATTCTGAATGTAAAAATAAAGAAAAAAAGTGTACACGACAATAAGAAACACTACCTGCCAAAAAAAAAAGTGAAGTTTTGTTGAAATCGGTTTAAAAATGTAGGAAATCCGATCCCATATATAAACGAACACACACACACACACACACAAACAACCTGGGTTTTATAATAAGTATAACTCGATATGAGTTGTCCCTCTTTCATTCTCGGGATGACTCTTAATCGTGTTTTCAAATTGATTTCGTGCAAAAACAATTGTGTTTTTCCAATTTTTGGCGCTGTCAGAACCAGTGCAAGGTAATTTTACGCAGTCCTGTGAAGTTTTGTTGAAATCGGTTGAGAAATGTAGGAAATCCGATCCAATATATAAACGTACAGACATACACACACAACGTGGGTTTTATAATAAGCATGATAATATTTACCACGTGAACTGCGATTAAAATAAAATGTGAAAAATATGGTGTATAATTTTGTTTTTGCGAAGGGGTTCCTTGAGACATTTCATTTATTTTACGGGTTATGCAATGGTAAAAAGGTTACGAAACGCTGGTCTGTACAGTGAGATGTTCTAAAACGCTGAACCGGCTAAATGGAGTCGTTCATTGAACGAGAACGGGACGTTTTTCATCATGCTACATAAAAACGTTTCAAGCAAGCCCCAGTAATATGGCTGGTATGTTTTTACATCATCCACCGCATCGCTCTCTATAGATAACTATTTTTTTGGACTAGTCAATCGATTTAATCTTGGAGGCGATTGCACAGAGAGATGGCTGTCGAGTTTTATAGGTGACTGCAGTTATTTGGCGGTTGGATATTCGAGCGGGGTGTTACTAATGCGCAGAGTGAAGAACAACCTTCCAGTGTATGGTTTTTCTTTTTCAACTGACAGGGGGTTGATTATCTACTTCAGACCGCGTGGTCAGACAGTTAACGCTATCTGATACTATGAATCACTGAAAGAGACCTGGATTGTCATCCGAAGACATGATAGCGTCATCTAACACACGGTCAAACAACCTCCAAAAATTTAGTAGGCGTATTTTTTACATTATTTGCATATTGTTTAAAAATCTCTCTCTCTCTCTCTCTATATATATATATATATATATATATATATATATATAGATAGATAGATAGATAGATAAACCTAGTGAGCCAGACAAACCTACCGAGGTTTCACCTAAGTGGATCGTCAGTGTGTGTGTGTGTGTGTGTGTTTTAAAGTTACATAGTTTTGATATTGCTTCTTCGGATAATCATTTGTTTTGGGACCGTCAGCTGACAGCAGTTTACAGCTGCATATATAGCTTATTTTTTTTCACCCCCAAAATTTGTGCAAAATAATTAAAACTTAAAAGCCGCCCTGGAAAATAAAGTCAGATCCGTTGTTTTCAGGGGGGCAAGGAATGGTTTTTAACTTTACATAGGCTTTAATATACATCTACATCTAAATATATATATATATATATATATATATATATATATATATATATATATATAGAGAGAGAGAGAGAGAAAGAGAGACAGACAAACAGACAGAGAGGAAGAGAGACAGAGAAACACAGAGAGAGAGGGAGATCTCTTTTAAATTTACATAGTCTTGATATTGCTTCTTCAGATAATCATTTGTTTTGGGACCGTCAGCTTACAGCAGTCTACAATTGTATATATAGCTTATTTTTTGTATTCCAACTTTTTGTCCCAAATAATTAAAACTGCCAGCCGCTCTCGAAAATAACTTCAAAATCGGTTGTTTAATGGGGCAAGTAATCGCTTGTAAATTTTAACACCTCAAAACGAAACTGATTTTATTGTATAACGACAGAGAACCTTTAGCGAAATTGAACCTTCGCGCATGCAAAAATACAGTGTCAATAGGATTGTTTTTCCCTTGACACCGCTATTATTTTAACTACCTTCACTCCTCGGCAATGTTTATTTTTTTAAAAAGCGATGATTAGAATTGTAATAAAGCCTAATCATATGAAAGTGAATTTATAGACTTTCTTTGTTCTTTAGAAGTGACAACAAAAATAATAAACGCTATTTATTAGATTATTTATTGGAATGGTTGGATAAAATCATCGGCTAATTACCAGTTGATTCGAACTTTATAAAATGGTAAATAAGGATTTCCTTATAGTTGATCCACATATTGTAATAATTTAGTAAAATATTTGTAAATTTATGAATAAACAATTGTTTTCTTATTACATAATAAATTGGTAAATGATAAATATTGCATTGTATTCGGTTTAATTGGATTAGTTTTTAGAATATTGTAAATATGAAATTATCCTTGTAAAATTTGCTTTTTATACAGAGACATCGGAACGAAAACTATCTACTCACTTAAATCAAATATCTTGGAGGCTATCCGGATCATTAGGCATTCAAAGCTCCGGCGGCACAATGGCCGAGACGTTGTAAAAGATGATTTGAGAATAATATTATGACATAGTATTAAGACGCAACGAAATTTTGGAAGGTTTTTAATAAAATGGTACATTAGATGTTTCCTTATAAGGAAACATTCGGCATTCATTGAGCGAGCATCTAGTGCTGTTGTCAGTTGAAATTTATAAAATCTTTCTCTTAAAACAATTATGAAAATAGATTTCTCAAATGCAGTAGCTGTTATCGCTCTTTCCAGTATTGATGGGGGTTTTCCTTCCTAACCTTTTGAAATACTGTGGTATCTTGATTATGTCACGATATTCCCCTTGCGTTGTACGTGATATCCATTTTAGCCGTCGCAGATGTTGAAACTTCTCAAGTGATGTGGTTTCTGTTAGTTGGTACAGATCTTCGTTTGTGATACTGTAATGTTAGAGGTTTGAATAAAGATGGTACTCTTCAAGAACAACAGGATTCTTTCGTTCGAGCCATTTTTAATCATTGATTTGAGAAAATGTTTGTCTACAGTTTAGATATATCTACGGGTTTTGCACTATTATTGTAATCATATCAAAGTCTCGAACGGATGAGCTGATTTAAGAACATGATTCAAGGTTTTTAAGTTAATAATTTGGTTTTGTATCAATTTTAAGATGCGCCTTATTTTTTTTTTTAAGCATTTCACCCCAAGCAAGGCGGGAAGCCACTAGGACGCAAGGGGTTACAGAAAATATAGAGCGAGATCAGATAGGAGTGATAGAAGAGGGTATGAGGAGAATGATAATGGATAGATCAAGGCAACTGGAGATGTCGATTGACATTACACTTGAATAGCTGGAGATTATAGCTCACAGGAAAACAGGAATAGGGAAGGGAGTTCCACAGGCGAGAGGTGCGAAACATAAAGCTATTAGAGTAGAAGAGACGGCTACATTTAGGAGTTTCGACAGTGAAAGGGTGAGAGCGGGATGCCAGCCTCGTAGGGCGCTTGAACTCATGAAGTCTGGGAACCAGCGAATGCAGCTCCTCGGAGCAATTGCCATGAAAGTATTTGTAGAACAGACAGAGAGAGGCGACGGCGCGTCTGTGAGAAAGTGACTGTAGACAAGATGCCAGATCAGGGCCAATTATATTGCATATCCGCCTCTGGAGCCTATCAAGAACCCCGAGGCAAACAGAAGGGGCACCAGACCATATATGGCAGCAATACTCCATGCAAGGGAGAATTGTTGATTTGTAGATCTGGAGGATCGATTCCGGGAAGAAAAATTATATGTGGAGAAATAAATTGTTTTTCTTGCCAGTTAGCGAAGGCGAGGCGTATGACTAAGATTAGGCAATAAAATGCAGAGGGTGAAAGAGCGAAAATTCATTGCTGTTACCACCCTCAAACAAAGCGTATTCTTGATTTCAAACAGCGCAAGATGAGAGAAATGAGAAATCATTTGACGCGGTCTCTGTTGGTCGGTGTTCATCAGGCGTGACACCTTGGCAAAGACAAGGGAAGACAGACTCAAGCATCTGTCCGTCTAAAAAAACTAACGTACAGGTGTGCTGCAACGCTTGGCTGGTCAAGGAACTAATGGCCGAAAACGGCTTGTGTCCATTTCAATGTGATATCAGAGAAAGAAGAGGAAGAGGAAGAAGAAGATTTTGATCCATCTCAATCGGGAATGTAGCGAGTGTTTTGATAAGAGAGAAAGAGAGTGAGAGTGAGAGAGAGAGTGAGAGAGAGAGAGGGAAGGAGAGAGTATAAGCGAGAAGGTAAGAAACGCAGAGAGGATGAAATTGAGACAGAATTGGACAGAGGAGAAGGCGATAGGAAGAGGTGTATGGAAAAGTAGAGAGAGGAGAAAAAAGAAAGACTGCACAAAAAGACGAAAGGGTACCGAAAAGAAGAAAGAGAGACACAATACGATGACAGAAAGAAAAAAAAACCTAGAAATCATATATATATATATATATATATATATATATATATATATATATATATGTATGCATAAGTGCGCAGGTATGCAGAAAATAGAAAAAGAACACGTTGGGTGCATAATCCGGAGTTCCTTAGTATTTTGTTTTTTTTTTTTAAGAAGACAGTGCTCCATACAGAAGTAGAGCTTTATTATAATAATATTTTTTTGTTTAAAAATATGATTCCTTCGCTACATAAGAGTTCTCATGTTTCAAAAACGAGAGCCGATATATATATATATATATATATATATATATATATATATATATATATATATATATAGATAGATAGATAGATAGATAGATACACCTAGTGAGCCAGACAAACCTACCTAGGTTTCACCTAAACGGATCGTCAGGGAAAGTTTATATATATATAAGCTAAAAAGGAACAGAAATGTGTCTCTGCAGAAGGATGCTGAGAATACCATGGACCGAAGTTACAAATTATCGTGGCCGAGGTTCTGAACGTATTCACCTTGTTCTCCAAGAAACTGCTCAGCTTAGTTAAAGCATAAACCAGAGGTGTACTTTGTGGATTTTGAAGAAGGATAAATGTGCCTGAACAAGCGTTTGCAATTCATGGAGATATTAACATCTTCCAATACAATGTGTAAGGCAAACGTCGAGGGAGCAGAGGACAGAGCATCTATCAATTTTCATGTGATTAATATGGCAGAGTATGATGCTCCAATACAGGTTTCATAAGCCACAAGAGGACATTATTTACATTATTCGGACTATTGTCCTCATCTTTGTAACTATATCTATTACAACGTTTCGGTCGTTGTACACTCCGGCCTTCTTCAGGTGGTTGGATTGTCGAACTGAACCCTTTATTTCGCTCACTGGGGTAGACTGTTCTAGTTCCACGTGTTATTCTTGGATATATATATATATATATATATATATATATATATATATATATATATATATATATATACCGGTTGTAACAGCAAAATTGTCCAAATTGTGTAAAAGCATGTGTTAATTGTCTATCCCACAAAATGTTTAATATCTAAAAAAACACAAAGCTTTCGTTTTTCCCGGTCTAAATATAAGACGTTTAGCCATTTTGACACCATTTTTTGTAAGAATAACTGGAAAAAATACGTTGAATTATTCAGCTAAAAAGAGAACAGGTTAAAATCGTTAAATGTTAGACCCAAAATATCTGAGCAATGGTGAGAGGGAAAAGATCATTCAGGCCTTCAGTAATGGTACCAACATTCATACTCTGGTATCCATCTTCAAAATCCATTCAAGGAACGTCAATTGAACGGTGAATAATTTTAAAAAAGAGGGAAAAGTAAAGAGGAAAACAGCAAGAGAGATCATAATTTAAACTTAGAACTATTGTTCAAAGTAGAGTCTAATAATGTTATAAAATGCGGAGAATTCCAGTAACATATCTTTAATCATTTCTAAGATACAATGGTTCAAAGCTTAATCTAACAATTGGACAATTTTGCTGTTACACCCGGTATACATACTTAGGGTGAAATAATGATTAATATATATATATATATATATATATATATATATATATATATATATATATATGTCTAAATACACACACACACATATATATATATATATATATATATATATAAAGGTGAACATTGAAGTCAACACTTAGAGGCGACAGGCTATTTCATGCTAGGCACAATCGATTGCATGAAACAGACTGTCGCCTCTAAGTGTTGACTTCAATGTTCACCTTCATATTTACACACGCTCTGTCTCTGATATTGAGCACTTTATCCCATAAATATAGCGCACCTTTAAGATTATGTTTCTTCATATATATATATATATATATATATATATATATATATATATATATATATATATATATATATATAAAGAAAGAACAGTAAGATATATAATCCAGTGGTTAGAACTGTGTAGTGGAAAAAAAAACATATTTTAAATCAATTAATTTATTATATATATATATATATATATATATGTATGTGTGTGTGTGTGTGTGTGTGTGTGTTTATTACTATAAACGTTATATTAGTGGGTACACGTGATTGAGTTTCTAGTCTTGTTATATGTATAAGGCCAGAGAGCACTTAAGGTAAAGATTTACGTTAGTAGGCAATTTGTGTGAATAGGAGGGGAAGATAACGGTCAACTACAGACTTGGGGAGGTTAAGATTGTAGTGATCGAGGAACCATCCTCTTGGGAGTCGGTTTCACAGGGCAGTGGTTCGCGGGAAGAAGCTGCTTGAATGGAGCTTACTTCTAACCGATGGAATACGTAGGGAGTGTGGATGATTTGCTACTATGTATGTAACATGGTGTGTTCTTGCCGTGAAGGTTGGAACTGCTTGGACCAAGCAATGTAGTTCGTCCGAGCTCTTTCCATGGAATTAGCAATAGAGCAGTAAGAGGCTTACCACATCTTGCTTGTGGACGAGAGGTGAAGAATAATCCGTCACCCACAAGATCTCGGAGACGAGTTTTGGCTCAAAACTTGAGAATGGGGTCTGGGAACCTCCCGCACACATATGACAACAGTACTTCAATTTTGGGGGGCCTGATTTGGCTCTTGTAAAGTTACAGGGTAGCAGGAGAAGTCAGGTACTTACTGTTACTTAAGTGCATCCGTAGCAATTGATTGTTTGTCCGAATTCCACTTGACGTCGGGTGCGGAGTCTCAGTGAGGTGTGTGTGTGGTGGGGACATCCATTAATCGCGATGTGGTAGTTCGGGATCCGATGGGCAATTATGAAATATAGCTAGTTTGGTTTTTGAGGCATTGAATATAAACAACCAATTTTTACACAACAGTGTAGTTTTGATATATATATATATATATATATATATATATATATATATATATATATATATATATATATATATATAGTGTAGAAATAGTGTAGATTTCCTAGGCCGGGTAATGAGAATCGGGGATAAAAAAGACGAAAATGATAATAATATTGTTAAGAATAATAAAATTTGTTCGGAAAAAATGTTCTCACACGTACAGATCACACTTTACGAAGGTCTTTATCTATGTAAAATATGTCTGGTATTTTTTCTCTTTTCAAAACTGCGTAGTGGAAAATGTCATGATGCCATTTCTGACCTTAGGTCTCTGGTTGGTACCCGGAAATAAATGAGTATGCACCAGAAATCAAATATAATAATAATAATAATAATAATAATAATAATAATAATAATAATTATTATTATTATTATTATTATTATTATTATTATTATTTATTTATTTATTTATTTCATATTAACAAAACATAAGTGAAGTCTGAAGGTCCAGAAAAAAATAAAATTCTCTGGTGAAATAAATTTTAAAAATGCAGCCTTAAAGGGGTATTTTTCTTTTATATATATATATATATATATATATATATATATGCATATATAAATTTCCGGCATATATATATGGTCGTCGTCCTTGGTGGAATTCGTTTCCGGGTACTGGAATGCATATCGACATTTCTTACTATGTGAAATGGGGTCCGATGTCCAATCTGTAGAGACGTTTACAGGTACCGTAAGATAAGGTAGGGTGGTTCAGGCGATGAAGAGTTATCTTTTCTTCGGTCTCTCTCTCTCCCTCTCCCCCTCTCTCTCTTCGATTTGTCTCTATATACGAAACGTTTATCAATCTAACAAATTTCACTTGTATTAAGCTTCGTTAGGGAATGAGAGAAGGCAAAATTGTACCCAGAAGTATATCTGACACATTACGAAGAGCTTTAATTATATAAAATGTATGTGATCGTATTATTTACCTAAAATTATTATTATTATTATTATTATTATTATTATTATTATTAGAAGTATATGAATTCCTTTCTTAAAATCATTTTATCGTGGTGTGAAAAAAAATAATCTGTATATATATATATATATATATATATATATATATATGAAAAATATCGCGGCCTGACGATTGCATCTCGCATGAAACAGCCTGTCCCCTCTGAGTGTTGACTTCTATGTTCACTTTCATATAAATATATACATATATATACTGAGTGATTGAAAAGTAACTCCTTATTTATTGTATGAGTGGCCAGCCAGGAGACCTGACTTAACAACATGTGACGTTTTTCTTTGGTGTTGATTAAGGGGACAAATCTATTATACGAAATGAAGTCCTTGGAAGAACTTGAAAGGCGAATGCAAGAAGTTATGTCCTCCATACAACAAGAGATTTATCTATCCCAGTCACTTTATTTCTAGCGATCTATATCAGTCTCCTCATATCTATCTCAGTTTGTTTCTCTCTCTCCCCCTCTTCTCCCTCTCTCTCTCTCTCTCTCTCTCTCTCTCTCTCTCTCTCTATATATATATATATATATATATATATATATATATATATATATATATATATATATATATATATATATATATATATATATATATATATATATATATATATATAAAGGAGGATTTAATAATTATATTTAATTAATTCATCGAGTCTGATAGAAACCTCAACAGAATACAGAAAGCACTGGACGGCCGTTTTGTCCGCGAGGCCCTTGGAACAGTTGGTATGATGTTTGCTTGATAACCTAACTGTCAGGGTTTCAATTCTCAGTAGTGGATACACACTGCTGATCAGTCCCAAATATAGGACGAAACGGCCGTCCAGTGCTTTCTGCATTCTGTTGAGGTTTCTATCAGACTCGATGAATTAATTAAATATAATTATCAAATCCTCCTAATAATTACTGTGTATATCATTGCTTGAACCGGCTTCTAGTGCTCTAGAGTGAGCGGCTTGGTGAGAGTAGTCGTGGCTCCAGGGGACACAGTCCTATGGTTACAGAAAACTGAGTAGAATTCCACCACGGAATATGTGAGCGAGCGGCGCTATATTGAGTCTGATTTGAAATCTCTTCGTCGGCGAGGTCCATTAGAACAGTTGTTATGACGTCTGTTTGATAACCTAACTGTTCGGGTTTCAATTCTCGGCCGTCCAGTGCATTCTGTTGAGGTTTCTTTCAGACTTGATGAATTATATATATATATATATATAACTTAGTTCTTAGAACCGAACAGAGCAGGACGACTCTAACATAATGATTGGCTGAAAGCCTTGTGCAGAAACAATCGCACTTTTGAACGAACCGAAGGTAATGAACAGGTCCTGCTATTTAACCCATATATGGTGAGCGAAGAGATGTATCCATATATTTGCAAAGTTTTTACAGTTGAATTGGCTAGATGCAGCCGTAAGTTCTATGCCAATAGTTTCTTTTTCTCGCACTACATGCTTGTGGAACTTTCTTCCACCTCCACGCTTCTCAGTCAACTTCGATCTTCAAAAATTTAAATTCAATGTCAATCGTTATCTTCTGTCTTAATTACTTTTCTTTTATTGCTCTCGCTTTTTAATAATTTTCTTCTTTGCCTTATTCTTTCATACTCAGGATTGAAATTATTTAAAAAAAAAAAAGAAGATAATGTAACGCTACTGGAATACGAACTCAGTTCTCCTATTTCGCATGCTAAGACGCTAGCAATTAAACCACCCACACATCACACATAATAAATAATTTAACGACAGATTTACTTTTATATATGTGGATAAATACACAACTTCACCTTACTGGGATAGCTGAACATTTGGGTGAGATTGTGTTGCGCCAATTTTTCAAGTCGTGAGGCTTTGTGTACCAATCTTCAGAATCATGATTTTATATCTTTCAGTGTTTGAGCCACGTCCTCCAATGCCAATAAGACAGCTTCAACTACCTTAGCCACCAAATTTTCTTCATTCCGAGTAGTAATTAAATCTACAAGACAAAAAAGCCTCCAAGTGAAGCTTTCTTAAACCTTGAAAAATTCTTCCGGCCTTTCGAATAAAACAAATTATCTCCCCTTTATTTCGCAAACAAGGAACTTAATTAGTCCTAATTGGATTTAAACATTTAAGCACTAATTTCAAGCGAAAAGAAAAAAATGATTCCCTTAAACTCATTACAATTAGTCATGAACAATTTTGAAATTGTGAATTTTCCGTTTTCGACTGACAAATTTTTCGAATAAAAAGGAACCGACAATAGAAAAATCACTATTTACATTACATGAGTACAATAATCCGAATAATGTAAATAGTGTACATAATACCTCATCTCAGAAATATAGACAGATACTGAAAGGCCGAAACGTTGTAATAAATATGGCGACAAAGAAGAGGACAATAGTCCGAATAATGTAAATAATAATGTACATAATATCTCATCTGAGAAATATAGACAGATAATGAAAGGCCGAAACGTTGTAATAAATATGGCGACAAAGATGAGGACAATAGTCCGAATAATGCAAATAGTGTACATAATATCTCATCTGAGAAATATAGACAGATACTGAAAGGCCGAAACGTTGTAATAAATATGGCAACAAAGATAAGGACAATAGTCCGAATAATGTAAATAATGTACATAATATCTGATCTCAGAAATATAGACAGATACTGAATAGAAAAATCCTTTGACACGCAAATAAAAGAGAACATTATAGTTCGAAGTAATACATATTTAAATCAAAATATCTTAGCAATATTTTTTTTAATCATTTCACCCCAAGGAAGGTGAGAGTTCCACTGCTACGCAGGGAGCTACAGAGAGTGAAAGTGAGAGAAAAGACTGAGTATGGGGGGGGGGTTGAAGAAAAGAATAAAAGATGAGCGGGGTTAAAGTCATCAGAAGATGGCTATTGACGTTGCATTTCAATTTTTGAAGACTGTAGTTATCAGGGAAGCAACTAAGAGGAAGGGAGTTCCTCTGTCGGGAAGCGCGAGAAAAGAAACTGCTAGAGTAGAAGTGGAGGTTATATTTAACTAATTGAACAGTAAAAGAGTGAGACTTGGATGCCAATCTAGTAGTACGCTTAAATTCATGTAGTCTGGGATACTTACAGTAAATTCTAGCCATGAAGCTTGGTCTTGAATCTCAACATCGTCGATTACTCAGGATGGTTTTGTTGGTTGATTTTGTTTAGTGGTATATAATCATCGCTATGAGTTACTGAATGCCACAATCTAAATGTTTTGAACGCAGTTATATGGCTTCAACTACAGGTAAAATGAATAGTTAGTCATTCTACTATAAAATGTATTGTTGGTAATTTTTTTATTCAAGAATGTCTTTTTTTTTACTTGCATAGTGATCTTTTTGGAGGTTCACTATTTATCCATAGCGGGGGTCCTAACAGGTGCTACTACAACGGGTTAGGGTGGACCTGGGAACAACAGCATTTAAGAAGTGGTTCAGCTCCTCAAAGTGTCCAATTTCACGAAGGAGACCTTGATGCTCCAGGACTATGGCGGCGATCTCACCTTTGGAAAATTTCTGATGATTTGATTCCTGGCTTTTAAGTGAATTTAGGTAGACGGACCGGTCGTCATTCGTTGCGTTAACACGATATAACAAGTCATCATGACCGAAGGTTTTAATGCACTGGTGTTCTTCAAACTGCTGATTAAGCCGAGTTATGCGTTCTCTCCCAGAAACTGTAACTAAGGTCCGCTCAGCAGAGCTGCAATATAAACCATAGGTGGTCTTTTGGGGAGTTGAACAAACACAAATTTGCGTGAGCAGTTGTCTGCGTCATGGATTAATGTGTCATCGTAGCAGAAGTAGCAGATACATATATATATATATATATATATATATATATATTCACGAAAACACTAATAAGTAATCTACCTTGCTACTCGGGTTTCAACCGCAACCTCAGGCAAGTAGAATGATAAACGATCTAGTATATACCACCAACTTATATGACCACAGGAAAAGAAAATGAAAGTTGTGACGGGGACGGTAAAGGAAAAAGAGGCGGAGGAGGAAAAAGCGGAGATGAGGAGGGAAAATTATTCACTTCACTCATCCAGACTCATACATATTCAAAAGATATTTACTTAAATGCCTGCACATTGACAAAATCTCAGTTCTCTTATTCAGCAGCACATCTTTGTTAGGATATTTAACAATAGCCAACTTCTCCTGACACAGTCGGCAGCAGTTGCCACGGACTGTGCCTGGCTTCACCTTTCTTATTATACTCCACTTTATACATGGATTTTTTCCATGTATCTCTCTCAACCCCCAAATACATTCTGCAAGTTTGGTGTCACTTTTGTAGCTTTCCAGTTTAAAGCAGGTAGCATGGTCATAAAACCTCTTTTTAAAAGGACCTTCGGTACAAACAATGTATATCCTCTGTCGATGACTTCTGCAGAATACACGATTCCCTCTGCACGGCACTAACCGCGTAATGGGCAGTTATTTTTATTCCTGCAGTTGCATGGCTTTGCTTTTCCCTTCCACTTCTTTCCACCTCTAAAATTTTCAAATTAGGGTGCTGTGCTATATTCAACATGTTATCAGCGCAACTGTAACCCAGCTTCATGGCGTTTCTGTTGAACACCTTAGCCAATAGAGAGTTCTTTGGAAAATGTTTATCCAAAGCTTAAAAAAAAGTTACAAGTTTTTTCCCGCTTCCCCCAAAACCCTGATAATGACGAGAGTAGTTCAGTCATGCTTAAATAAAAATATCAACTTCGGAAATCATTTGTATTATTATTATTTTTTTTTTTTGTTTTTGTTATAGCAACGTTTCGGGCGTCTGGGTTTCTTCATTTGGTCCTCGATCCAATTTCCTTTCTTCAAGATTGGCTGCAATCCAAAGATACAGAGTTCAATCTACGCTGCTATTTAACCTACAGCTGACTAATGGGGAACAGAGTAGAATTGGTCGCAATTTTTCCGTTCCATGCTCAGTAAATTGATAGATAATGAATGGAGTAACTAAGCAGATGTGAAGATAGATAGATAGATAGATAGATAGATAGATAGATAGATAGATAGATAGATATAAAAAGACTTAGATAGATATGAAGCGACTTAGATAGATGGATAGATAGATACAAAAAGACTTAGATAGATAGATAGATAGATAGATAGATAGATAGATAGATAGATAGATAGATATGAAGAGACTTAAATAGATAGATAGATAGATAGATAGATAGATAGATATAAAAAGACTTAGATATGAAGAGACTTAGATAGATAGATGGATAGATAGATATAAAAAGAATTAGATAGATAGATAGATAGATAGATAGATATGAAGATAGATAGATAGATAGATAGATATAAAAAGTCTTAGATATGAAGAGACTTAGATAGATAGATAGATAGATAGATAGATAGATAGATATGAAGAGACATAGATAGATATATAGATAGATAGATAGATAGATAGATAGATAGATAGATAGATATAAAAAGACTTAGATATGAAGAGACTTAGATAGATAGATAGATAGATAGAAAGATAGATAGATAGATATAAAGAGACTTAGATAGATAGATAGATAGATAGATAGATAGATAGATATAAAAAACTTAGATAGTTAGATATGAAGAGACTTAGATAGATGGAGAGAGAGATAAATAGATAAATAGATAGATAGATATAAAAAGACTTAGATAGATAGATAGATAGATAGATAGATAGATAGATAATCAACAAAATGTGATAGATAGATAGATAGATAGATAGATAGATAGATAGATAGATAGATAGAATAATTAAGGTACGAATGTAAGTAGATGGGCAAAAGTGGAAAAGGTTTCCGCGAGAGTTTTCGTTCTTTAGGGCATCATCGGACATTTTGTTTACATTGATTCGACTGCACATGCGTACGATCGAAAGAGAGACGCTGAGAATTTCAAATTTCAAATACTTTCTTTGATTAATTAAAAACAGATAAGAAATTTCGTATTAAAAATATATATATGAACAGACTAAAATAGATCAAAAGATAGATATGTAAGCGAACCGTTTCCTTCATAGACGAAGGATCAAAATAGATGAACAGATACCTCGTCCTTTGCAGATTCAGATCGATAGATTTATTCAGATAAATCGATGCATACGTGCACAATGTTATAGATAGACGTACAGATTGTTAGACACTTGCTTTCATTTTAAGCCAATCTGGTTAAAAGCCCGCTCAAGTTAAAAGGATATCCTTGGAAACGACAGATACATAGATGGACGGATGGCTGCGTGTATGACAGACAAGTCTTTGTGCTAACCAATTACTAGGTAACCCGAGATGCTGAAGCAGTAAGATCTGATCAATGACATCATACGTTTCAAAAGTGATGACATCTTTACCTTTCCTTACTGAAACCGTAACATTTGCTCGAAATTGGCATAAGTGATGGATGGTATCCAGTAACAAAAACAGGATGGATTACAATATATCAGGTCATCCCATAAGTTCTGTCAGAATTTTAACTTTTTGTTAAAATGAACGAAATTTAAAGAGTATTTTATAATGTCTAATAGAGCTGAACATTATGTTTAGATGCATTTAAACTGATCAAATTTTATTTCAGAGAACAATAAAATTAAAGTTTGTTTGGTTAAAACCCTGCTAACATGGAAGTACCCAAGAATCATTTGAGGCACACAATGCTTTATGAGTTCAAGAAAGGAAACTCAGCAGCCAAAGCGGCTAGAAACATTCACTCAGTTTATGGAGAGGAATGTGTGAATGAAAGAACTTGCAGAAGATGGTTTGCAAAATTCAGAGGTGGAGATTTCACACTTGAAGATGAAGATCGAACCGGACGTCCAGTTGAGTCTGACGAAAAGCTTCTTGTAGCAGCCCTTGAAGAAAATCCTGCTTTATCAGTTGAGGAATTGGCAGTGGTTCTCTGTTCAAACCATACAACTGTTCATCGTCATCTTCAACAACTTGGAAAAATTCCTAAAATTGGAAAATGGGTGCCTCATGAATTGTCTGAAAACAACCTGATATCTCGAGTTGACACCTACTCTTCTCTCCATTCTCGCCAACTTGTTTCACCTTTTTTGGATAGACTTGTGACAGGCGACGAAAAATGGATCTTTTATCGAAATGTTAAGCGTCGTAGACAGTATCTTGGTAAAGGGGAATGACCCCAGCCACAGCCGAGAAGGGAACTTCATGGGCAAAAGATTCTTCTTTCAATCTGGTGGGATCGCCAAGGAATAATCTACTTTGAATTCTTAACACCTAATGCAACAATTAATGCTCAAATATACTGTCAGCAATTAGAGTGTTTGAATCAAGCTTTGAGGAAAAAAGACCTGCTCTAGTGAATCGAAAAGAGGTGATGTTTCATCAGGACAATGCGCAACCCCACACAGCAAGAATCACGTCACAAAAGATCGAAGAACTTCGTTGGGAGAAAATTCCTCATCCACCATATTCTCCCGATCTTGCTCCTTCAGACTACCATTTGTTTCGTAGCTTACAGAATCATTTGGAAGAAAGAGCTTTTGTAACACAGGAAGAGGTTAAAACTGGCATTTGTGAGTTCTTCGAATCAAAGCCAAAAGAATTTTACAGTAATGGAATTAGTAAGCTTGTTAATAGATGGAAGGAAGTCATAGATAATCAGGGAAAATACATTGTTGATTAAATCTGTAATTAAATGTAACATTTCGTCACTTGTTTTCTTTATTCAAAATTCGGACAGAACTTATGGGATGACCTGATAGTAAGCTTGTTAATAGATGGAAGGAAGTCATAGATAATCAGGGAAAATACATTGTTGATTAAATCTGTAATTAAATGTAACATTTCGTCACTTGTTTTCTTTATTCAAAATTCGGACAGAACTTATGGGATGACCTGATAGTAAGCTTGTTAATAGATGAAAGGAAGTCATAGATAATCAGGGAAAATACATTGTTGATTAAATCTGTAATTAAATGTAACATTTCGTCACTTGTTTTCTTTATTCAAAATTCGGACAGAACTTATGGGATGACCTGATAGTAAGCTTGTTAATAGATGGAAGGAAGTCATAGATAATCAGGGAAAATACATTGTTGATTGAATCCAATAACAAAAAAACAGGACGAGTTACAATATAAATAATATAATTTCTGGATGTTTTTCAATTAGCATCCCTAACCCCAGTGACCTTACATTCAGACCAATAGTAGCAGGACCAGCCTGTCCCACTAGCAAACTCAGTAACCTAATAGTCATACTATTGCAACCATATACTAAACAAATTAAAAGCCACATCATAGACGATATCCATTTCCTTAGCTGCATACCACAAAAGGTAGATCTGGGAACGCTTATGGCAACTTTTGACATCAGTAGCCTATACAGTAACATACCCCATGAACTAGGAAAAAAGCGATCTCATTCTGGATTGAAAAACATCCAGAAATACTACATCCGCGATTCACTATAGAGTTCATTATCGATAGTATAGACCTAATTCTAAACAATACCACCTTTGAATTTGACAACAAAAACTATATCCAAACCCTAGTTACTGCAATGGGAACAACAATGGCACCAATATATGCCACCCTAACATTAGCTTAACTTGAAGAAAACCTCTATGAACGGATAGAACAAATATATGGGGTAAATATAAAAACCCAATTCACTAAATGTTGGAAAAGTTACTTAGATGATTGCTTCATTTTTCTGGAAATCTATAAAATATATATAAAATATATACAAATAATTTTAAATATAATATGAAATTTAAAATATAATTTAAATATATGATATTTGATATATATGATAAATATATGATATTAAATATAATTTGAATGTAATTTAAATATAATATAAAAAAAATAATATACAAAAATAATATAATACAAAATGATCTAATACAAATAAGAATATATCTAAAATATATCTAAAATATATAAAAAATAATTTAAAATATAATATAAAATTTAAATATATGATATTTGATATATAGTATAAATATATGATATTAAATATCATTTAAATATAATTTAAATATAATATAAAAATAATATACAAAAATATAATACACAATGATATAATACAAATAAAATATATATAAAATATATAAAATATATATAAAATATATACAAATAATTTTAAATATAATATAAAATTTAAATATAATTCAAATATATGATATTTGATATATATGATAAATAAATGATATTAAATGTAATTTAAATATAATATAAAAATAATATACAAAAATAATATAATACATAACTGATATAATACAAATAAAAATATATATAAAATATTTAAAAATATATAAAAATAATAAATAGATAACTGAAATCTTTTATAAGATCAGCGTTCCGTTTAAATATGATCACGTCGTCGTCACGTGGGCGATGTTGTGAAAACGTATTCCTAAAATTTGAGTATTTTGAATGAAAAACGAAAAGAATTTCATTTGATCTAAAACTTATTGTGACGTCGTCCCCTGGTCGCAGCGCCAACTGTGACGTTCTATCCTGGTCTACCACGGCACCAGTTGTGACGTCCCTAAACAGCACCAATTGTGACGTCCTCGCCGCGGCGCCAGCTGTTCTCTCCTCGCTGCTCCGTTCGGGTGTCGCTGCTCCAAACGTGACGTCCGCCTGTCGCGTCAGTCGTGTTGTATCGTCCTGTGACGACCAACTGACTTGGTATCGGTCGCGGCACCCAAATGTGACGTTCTAACCTTTTGGTGATTCGGGTGGGAATCTGGTTAGATTTGATATCAGCCTCGTCGTTCCCAACTCGCTTCCAACGCCTGGTTACTAAGGTAACTACATAAATCTCCAGTCTGCCTACCCACGTTGTGAATTGATCTCTAGGCAGACGAGATCAAACAGTGGTTGGGGCCGTAATGCAAATCGAGTTCAACGGGGGTGACACCACACAAATATGCATAAAAGAAAATAAAATGAAAACTCAAAAGTTCAAAGTATCAAAGAAAAAGGTAACAAACTTTATGTCTAGTTGTTCGATACATAGGACTGCATCTATTTCCCGACCCGTTCTATGGATTGTGACACGTCGTTTTCCGTTAGGCGAGTTTTAACGCTTCAAGTTGTTTGCTCTCTAAGAAATTGGTTTTCGGTGTGTCTTCGGACGAAAGTCGAAAAAAACTTATTTTGGTGGTCTGGATCTAAGTCGCTCTTCAAAATAATTGTTCTTGGGTTGAAGAGGAGTCCGGAATTTGCGTGAATCTTGGTCAGCTATCTGCGAGGCGGCTTCAACTGGAGACTGACTCTTCACTGCAACTCCAGCTCGAACTGAGACTCAAACTCAAACTGATTTCTGCTCGTTGTGGCTTCGCTTATATGGACGCCGACCAAAACCGCAGTGGGTCTGTCGGCGTCGGGGGTTCCTCGATAATTCTAATTACATATCCACCTCTCTGGTTAGGAATTTCCACTTTTTTCCATTTTTGGGAGCCTTTCCTTACTCCCACCTTCTCACCATACTTCAGAGGGGCGTGAACTGCCCTCCCCACTTCTTCGTAGCAGCTTCTCATACCTATACTCTGGATGGGCGGCGACAGCCTCCTTCGTGCGTCACGTGATCACCACTCGACCAATGATGTCTTAGTCGGGCGTGGACGAATCCGCGGCTTTGTTTCAGGAAAAAAAATATCTTGCTTAACTAAAAAAAATTATCCTCTTTTTTTTTTCTTTACTTCCTCCTAATCGCAGTTATCATTTTCCCTAGTCGCAACGCGGTGGTCATAACTCTTGTTCTACACCTGGTCTTCGTCAATTATTTTATCGCTAATTATCAGAATGGGTGGTCTTCTTAACACGGCCAAACGTCGCCCCAAAAAGAAACATTTCTAAGTTCTCATTCATTCTTTGGCGAACATTTCTTGATAACATAATTTTATTATCGCAGGCATAAAGATGTTCCGTCGAAAGAAATCGGTCAGTGGACACGTCTTGTGTGGCTTTTAATTTTTCATATCTACCCAAAGTCCTTTTAGTTGCCTGTTTTTCGTCACTTATCGAAATAACATTTTCATTTGAATTTTTCTTTGGCCAGTCGGCCAGCAGTTTGTTTACGTATCCCTAGATAACACAGCCGTCGCCAAAACATATCTGATTCCTTTTTTTTTTACTCAGAATTTCCCTGTCATTGTAATGACACTCTTTCGCCATTTGTTACTTATCAAAACATCCTTATATCCATTGTCTCTTAGCCGTGTGTGTGTTCTGCTTATCATCTACGTTTGGTCTCGCTTTCTTTATGCATTCTTTTCTTTCTTTTCTTTTTCTGCCTCGTTAAATGATGCCACATATATGTACGTTTGTCGAGCATTAATCTTACTAGAAAAGGGGAAGTATTCACCATACGGAACGCTGATCTTATAAAAGATTTCAGTTATCTGTTTGGATTGATATTGATTTTATGTCCATCGTCTTTTTCATGTTGAATTGTATATGGTCTATGTTAATTATGTTTTATGAATATGCCCTGAAGATGGTCTATTAGATCGAAACGTCCGACGTTGACATTAAACATTAAAACAGCATAATCGCATATCTGGATTTTTTGTTTGTTTTTTCAGTATATTTTCTTCATACTGTCGGATCTATATCCATATATTTGCTTACATATATATATATATATATATATATATATATATATATATATATATAGAGAGAGAGAGAGAGAGAGAGTGCTTTGATTGCTAGATCATCCACTGTAAATATGCCTCCTGGTTTTTACAACATTTCATCATTTCTGGCAGATCTATTATCACAGTGTGCGATATCTAATGACAAAAGCGAGGGGCACAAAAAGTAAAGTAATGTAAATGAAATTGGCTAGACTATATGTACATATATTTTGTTTTTATTTAAAATTCCCAGCATCCCTTGTTTGTGCGCATGTGTAGCCACAGCAACGAAACAAATTTCGTCTGAGGAAGTTCTAAAGAACGAAACATTTTTGCACCTTGTCATGCATTTTTCCTCCATTATTTAAAGACATTACATATGTTTTCTATCTCTTTTTAAAAAGAAAGATTTTTTTTTAAATATAAAATAATTAGTCAAGTACTCTTCTGTTAACTTGGAGCGCACCTGGCTACTTTTCAGGGTGCCCGTGTGCTCCTACACGCACCAGTAAATAAAGCTGATTTAGAAGTAAAACATCTCGATTTTATATAATCATTAGCAGCCATACCCAACTGGTCGATCAGGAAAAGCGTTCAATTAGAATAATGCAAAAACAGCATCATGTTTAGATGTAACAGAATCTTCTTCAATTAGATTAAACTAATTTCATTAAAAAGAAAAAAAACATTTTGAATTAATGCAGTTACTGATATAACAGAAGTTGCCTGTATTTCATTCGAAGTTAGCCAAGGACATGAAGGAGTAAAACAGGCATTATGAAGACGCACTTCAGACCACAATTATTTTAGCGTTTTTGGAATAACATTAAGTAACTCTGCTTGTCGACTCTCTGCCTTCGGACAGGGATGTACCCAAACGAGGCTATCCCGGAGACCATCTTTTTCCCGCCCTTTTTTCTGCATTCAATTTTAAGCGCCTTCCAATTATTTAAAATCGTCGTATTTTTGTGACGACAGTGTGCTACCAGGGACGTAAATAGGATACATTTATAAAGCAGTTGTTAAGTCTGATTGAAATTGGTTGAAAATTCAACGAAAAATAAGAAGGAAACCAGTAAAAATTGCCATTTTTCGCTATTTACGCGAGTTTTCACTATATGGATGGATTCTTTTATCAAGTTAAATGACTGTTAAACAATCAACGTATTGTTGGCTACAATTGAATGAAGTTTTTATTAGATTGTTTAAAAATTGAGGGATTTTTTAGTTTAAAATTTGTGTTGAAATCGATTTTTCGTTTTTCGCGGTTTTTCGCTAAACACAGTGGAGTAGGAATAAAAATGCGGTATCGTTGTGCTCATCATGATGTAAGTAACCTAAATACTGAGTTTGAACGAAATCGGAGGGAAAAACGTTGAATTTCTCGATACTTGATCGGTTTTATTGACAGACACACAAACATGCTCTGTTTTATATATACAGATTGTATATAATTACATTTTAATCATACTTTCGATACGTATATAATATTTTAATTATTTTTAAGGAGTCTCAAGTCCTGCTCTCAAAAAATAAAATATGAGGTCTGGCGTAATCCTGCCGGAATATCACACCGTATTTTAACTAAATCCAGATGATTTATCATGTTATATAAACGTTCTATTGGTTGCTACATACACAATTTTGTTAGGGGCTACAACCATTTCCTTTATTCCTGATAAATACAAAATGAAAAATATATTATATGATATCTTTTGACTACGTCTATCGCTGCGTTTTGTGACACCCTCTCCCGAAGCACTAGTTGCTTGACGAGAAAGGTCTCTGTTTCGGGGATGTGCACAAAATAACCCGTGAATGTTTTATTAATTATTATATTCATATACACTAGCAGTACCCAGAATTTTTTTCGCTTTTTTCAGTTTTAATTTTGTTTCCTTTGTTTCTTTCTTTTTACCACTGAAATCAAACAGCGTTTCTGATATGTCTTTTCTGTTTTTCCTCACAATTATAACGAGCAGTCTATTATATGTTAGGTATTGGCAGGGTGTTTTTTTCTTTTTATCTCTTCCTCATTTTTTTCTCTATCTTTCAATGAAACCAAGTAGCGTCTCTGATATGTCTTTTCTTGTCTTCCACACGATCAGAACGGAATAATCTATTATTTATGAAGGCATTGGCTGGACGTAATATACTTTCTAACAATGAAACTAAGGGAGGGGCAAGCAGAATTATAATAAGATATTCTTTGAGAAAATTTTACTATATTTTTGCCTTGAATATTAACTCGTGTGATTACCATGTTTATTCCTAATTGGGGAATCTATCATTTTCTCTTTTATACGTCTTAATAGAGAATAATCCTTTGATCACGCCAGCCATGTCCTTCTTCAGATTCTATCTCATTATTTTTTTTCTGTTTCTGTTGTTTTGCCGATTATGAAAGATAATCAGCAAGGTAGAGATTTTAATCGTAATTATTGCTACAAATATTTGGCCTTATGCCAGGCGCTACTTTGTCAATGTCGTGTAAAGACAAAGAAATACGACAGAACGAAGAAAGACGTACAACTCTAAGAAGCCGAGAACCTAACGCCATAGAGAAATAAAGACATACAAAGCGAGAGTAAAGAAGAAAATGGGAGAAGCAGAGACGGTAAGCACGAGGAAAGAGACATGCCGATGGAAAGACCGCGTCTCGTTCATCATTTAATCCTGTCTTCGCACGCTTTGTTTAAAATTGCCATCACATATTCGCAGGCCACTTTAAATGCTAAACTAGTCCGGCGGGATGATGATGGGGTCTGGACTTGGAGTCGAAGAACCATAAGAAACGTGAAAATGAAAATAAACTTTAAGGTGCTAAAATAATAAGAATAGGAATAAAAATCAAAGGAAATAAAATGAAAGAGAATGCGTCAAACTGGTAAGAGAAAGAATGATGAAAGAATAAAGTGTTGATTAAATTCCCGCGAATTTTTGTTTATTATTTGCGTTGATATTATTTCTTTTTTCAATTTTGTTTCTTTTTTTCTCTCCTTTTTATTTTATTTTTTGCTTGTTTTTAATTTTTATTTTTTTCCGTGTTTTTTTTTTTTTTTTATTATTATTTATCTATTTATTTATTTTGCAGTTTTCATTGCGTTCCCGAAACGAATTGTGGGCAAATATTTCTACTCCGTGTGCCACGATCTGCTCACACCCGACCGGGCCATGCCAACGCACCCATCTTTTTCCCGCTTTTTTTTTTCTGCATTCAATTTTAAGCGCCTTCCAATTATTTAATCTGGTCTTATTTAAAATCGTCGTATTTTTGCGACGACGGCAACGACTCCAGCTCTTATGACTCTTCCTACAGCTGCGTTTAAGAATAAAGTGATGATGAAGATAATAATAAAACTGACATATTAATCGTATTTCTCTGAGGCGCCTATCGTGCGCCGTTATCCAGATAGAAACTGAGCAGATATACCTGTCGTGTGTTTCCGAAATGGCAGAGGGAAAATGCAAGCAAAACAATATAAACACAGTAGACATTTACCAGAATTTGAACTCCATTTTTCGCGTTACTAAGGGCCATGGAAGTCTTCATGACATGAGTGATACTACTGTTCTTTTTTTATAAGTATTGTTATGGTCTTGCTATAATTATTATTATCTATCTAAAACTGTACATTATTATTATTTATGTATTATGTAAGTCAGTACATTCATATCTATCTATGTATATCAGTTTGTTCATATCTATTTATATATATCACTCTGTACATATCTATCGATGTATATATATATATATATATATATATGTCTGTTGCAGTATATTCATATCTATCTATCTATCTATCTATCTATCTCTACCCTCTCTTTTCTCTCTCTCTATATATATATAATCGACTCTCCCGTCGCGTTCGACGTATGAGGGTCAGGCCGATAAGTCCCAGGGAACCGACATCCCGACACCGGCACATGAGATTTGATTATAGTGGTGAAGGCCTCGTGCAGGACCATCCACACTTTTGGAGGGACGAATATATATATATATATATATATATATATATATATATATATATATATAGGATATATATATATATAAATACGTCTGTAGCAGTAAATTCATCTATCTATCTATCTATCTATCTATGTCCTTACATGAACACCAATTTATCTGCCCAGAAAGAATGAACCGATGAAAATAAGAAACGAAAGGAAGAAAAGATGATTAGTCTACCGATGCATACATCGCTTTCTAAGATAAATGGTTAAAATGGCTTTGAGTGATTCTTGGGAGTCTTGGCAAATTCCATCCTTATTTAAACATCGTGGACTGGCGCTACAGGTTCACAAACAAAGAAATGTACTAAATAATCGAAACTACCTCGCTTGTGCATTATCAACAGTCAAAAAAACTAAAATGGATATCATATGTAACTCCTTGAGAAAATTATGACATAAGATGTTGACATTCCACACTACTTTAAGTAAAAGGCTAGGAAGGAAACTGCACCGTTGTTAGAATGCGTTATAATAGCCACTGGACATGAGAAACCTATTTCCTTGAAAAAATTGATGAGGGTCCCGGAGTTTTCTAATCTTTCAGCTGTTTACAATCGCCTTCTAAGATCAATGTTTAAAATGGTCTTGATCTAGTGACCCCTGGGAACCTTGGCAAAGACCACCAATTTTTTGAACATTGTGGACTGGCGCTACAGAATCACAAACAAAGAACAATACCAAATAACAGAAGCCACATCACTTGAGGACTTCCAACAGCAGCAACAACTAAGAATGGAAAGCACATGTTGCTCGAAGATAAGATAATGACATAATGAAGATGTTGATATTCCATATTCCTCGGAACAAAAGGCTAGGAAGGAAACCCCCATCAGTACTGGAACGAGCGGTAAAAGCTACTGGACTTGAGAAACATATTTTTCTGAATTTTAACCTAAAGCAGTAATGAATGATAAATGTTTCCTTGTAAGGAAACGGCTAATATTATCACTGCCATACAAAAACATTTTTGTGCTCAGGCACAAAGAGCGAACGAAATCGGCAACATGTCATACAGGAAATCACTCCCTGATTGAAGGTGACGATCCCATTATCGCTCGACAGTGGTCTTAGTGCCCGAACAGCATGGTTGAGCTATTTGAATGATGTTGATCTGGGGGACATACTAAAAGTTCTAGATTTATATATATATACTAGCTTAAATGCCATCTTATCGGGTAGTATTTAAGCTAGCTCATGCGGAGGGATCTTAACTGAGCCTTCGGCATGTTCAAAAATTTAACGTACCCCAGAAAAAGAATTCAATTCTTTCTTCTTTCGACAAAGCCGTGTTTAATCAGTGGAAGTAAAAAAAAATATAGAGTTAATGAGATTTCTTATGTTTCCAGGCTTCCGGCTCACCCTATATATAAATATTTACCTTAACGTATAACTAAGAATAATAAAAAAAGTATTTAAGTAAAAAAAACAAATACACCTACATTTTCCAAACTCAAGGAAACTCTACAACGCTCAAGAATTAATAAGTGCAAAGGCAGTCTGGAAAACCGGATGTCGAAATAGCTACATTTGACTCTGACACTCAAGAGTGAAAGCGAGAGAAAAAGCATAGAACCAATAAGGAGAGAGTAGAAAGAGATAAAAAAAAAAACAATGAAAAGCGGAAGTAATGACAACAGTCTAAACGTACAAACCTACTCGAGGATAAACCCAGACAGACGCCCACACGGACGCACACACAATAAAAAATATACTTTGTACGAATGAAAAGTGCATAAATTATTATTATTATAACTTCAATATAAAAGAAAAACTAGAAAATAAACAGTCAATATCTGATATCCCCTAACGAGTGGATGGAGCGAGTGCTGGAGAGTATACGAAAGTATAAAGTGAACATTGAAGTCGCTTAGAGGCGACAGTCTGTTTCATGCTAGACGCAATCGTCAGGCCACGAGTACTGTTATTTTTCTCGGTTATTTATATATACGGGTCAGCGGTGCATTGTGGGTAGTCCGTTTTGGCAGTTATTTTACCGGAAGACGTTTATTTATTTATTTGGGTTAAATTATTTTAAATAAAAAAAAATAAAACTTAAAAAATTACACACGCTCTATCTCTGATATTGAGCACTTTATCCCATAAATATAGCACACCTTAAGACTATATTTCCTCATACATATATATATATATATATATATATATATATACACACACACACACACACACACACACACATATATATATATATATATATATATATATATATATATATATATATATCGTCTTATCGGCTTTATCTCGTTTCCAAATATTTAATTTCTTCTTTACTGATCGCTTCCATTATGATGATGGTGTTGCTGACTAAATTCAGGACTAGAAGCTTCCAGTTTCACCAAACTCTGCTCCCGTCACCACAATTCCCTAGTGCCGTTTGGCTTTCCAAGAAGTGGTTGGTGGTGTAAGAAAATCAGAGTAGAAGAAAGTGCCCAACATACTAGATTCCGTAACATTCCTCTGCAACACATATGGTATGAAACATGCAGAATTCAGTTATGGAACTGCAATGGACAGCTGCTAATTCTGTCATAATATCGTGTGGCGCCTTCTGTAGCTTGTCCGTCATGCGTAGCCCTCTTCCTCCTCTGATTCAACAGTTGACATCTGTTGTAATCAACATCCATTTGTTCAAACTGTTGGTGTTAGTCGTGCTTAGTTTGGGTCCTCGTCTTTGAACTTGCCGCCAAAGGTCGCCCTACCAGGAATTTAGAACCTCAGACGGCATTGCTCACAGGATCAATGGACCACGCAAGCCCCGCCATCACGACATATATATATATATATAATTATTTATTCGAAA
>CAHIKZ030004486.1:480000-495000 GCA_903632075.3 Acanthosepion pharaonis
TTACTTATGTAAACGGACCTTATAATTTTTCAATTTTTCAAATTTTTTCTTAGTTTCTGTTTTTTTTGACATTGAAACAAAAATGTACAATTTTGTAGTGGATATGTGCATATTCTAAGGTAACACTGCATAAGATATATATATATATATATATATATATATATATATATATATATATATATATATATATATATATATATATTAAGCAAATATATGGATATAGATCCGACAGTAAAAAAAATATATACGGAAATAACAAACAAAAAATATATACAATTATACTGTTTTAATGTTGACATAAAAAAAACTTATTAATTAAAACAGCATAATTGTATATGATTTTTGTTTTTTCCGTATATTTTTCTTCATATATATATATATATATATATATATATATATATATATATATATAAACATCGCATATACAAGGAGCGATGGATAAATTGTCGTCTAATGTTCGCAAAAATGAAAATAAGACTGGTATCTCATTTTACCAGATATATTTACCAAATTTAATCAAAACTATATTGAAATACTAAAGTGTAAATTTATTTAATAAAATCGCCATTGTTTTCATCCACGGCCTCCAGCCGACTTCGGAATCTCCTGTAACTCTTCTGGACGGTCTCCTCGATTAAGTTGGTGAATGCTGCCTTGATCTTTTGTGTTATAAGCAGTTTCCTTGGCCTCTCACTCAACTCCGCCCCACACATAATCAAGGGAGTTGCAGTCTGGAGAGATATGTGGCCAGATGTAAGCGGCGATGTGATCGCAGTAATTGTTTGAGAACAATGACTGGATTCTCCTGCTTGTGTAGCAGGGTGCAGAGTCCATTTGCCAGACAGAGGGTTTCCAACAGACATTCTCTTGACCCAGGGTAGCACTACCTCCCAAAGGCATCTGATGTAGGTCTTTGTGCTGAGTCTGAGCCCCTGTGGAAAGATGAATGAAACCATAACACCGCCATTACTAGTGAGCACCCCAAACACCTTTGTCATCGACATTTAACGTATTATGAAATGTTAAAGTATTAGACATTAGATTATGTCAATTAACATCCTCGAAAAGTTTTTTTTTCTTTTCTTTCCTCTTTCATTTACCTTCTTTCTTTTTTTAAAGAATATTATTTGGTTTGGGTTACGAGATGGACATTTGTGTTATTTATTTTCAAAGGCTGAAATGATAGTTTGCGTTATGCATCTTCAAAGGCTGAAATGATAGTTTGTGTTATGCGTCTTCAAAGGCTGAAATGATAGTTTGTGTTATGCATCTTCAAAGGCTGAAATGATAGATTTTGTTATGCATCGTCAAAGGCTGAAATGATAGATTGTGCCATGCATCTTCAAAGGCTGAAATGATATTTTGTTTTTTGTGTTATGCATCTTCAAAGGCTGAAATGATTGATTGTACTATGCATCTTCAAAGGCTGAAATGATAGTTTGTGTTATGCATCGTCAAAGGCTGAAATGATAGATTGTGTTATGCATCTTCAAAGGCTGAAATCATAGTTTGTGCTATGCATCTTCAAAGGCTGAAATTATAGTGTGTGTTATGCATCGTCAAAGGCTGAAATGATAGATTTAGACGTTTTCTTTTGATTTTTCAATACATAAACATCTAAGTTAACCTGTAGAATATTTATGGGCGTATTTAAATTAAAGAGAAATTGAGTAATTGTCAAATAAATACTTGTTGCAAAGTAAATGCATCACATTTGCCTTGATAAAGTCTGACGAATGACGAAACCCGTCGCCTAAGACTAGATATAGTTTTCTTCATGTTATTTTTCATTCTGTCTCTTCTATAGCTACACTCATTCTGAGAATATTTACACACACACACAGGTACACACACAAATATATATATATATATATATATATATATATATATATATATATATATATATATATATATATAATTCAACTAGGCTTGGTTAAATAATTTCGACACACCATGTCGTTTAATTTTCGTTGTGACTCTTTTAAGTTCGTGGATTAATTTTTGTTAGATTTAGAAAATTGAGTAAGAAAATACCAAACTTTTTTTTTGAATAGATTTTATTTTCCCAAGTACTTTCAATCTCATCTGAGACCATCTTCAGGGGAATAAGTTGTCTGTGAGTATGTACATGTGTTTTTTTTTTATATATATATATATATATATATATATATATATATATATATATATATATATATATATCGTTGTGTTTTGGAGAAATCTCTCTTTTTTATAAAATGTATCTTTAGTGATGATTTTTTTTTTTATTTTCCAAAAACGATGGTGATTGACATAGCATTTAATTTTTTTTTGGAGGGGGGGTAGTTCATAGTTTACTGGAAAGCCAGAAACCAGAAGAGGGTTCCAAATCGATAAGTGCCATATAAGAAACTGTTAGCTTAAAACTTACGGTAACACGTAGCCATTTAAACTTTAAAATGATGAGACCTTGCTGCCAATCTAGTACTGCGCTTAAATTCATAAAGTCTTGGTGCCGTAGAGGAAAGTTCATCTGAAGAATTATGACACATGGAAGCTAAGTTACTACGGTGGGAAAGGAACTGAAACGGAGATGCCAGGTCAGGATCAATAACATATCGGATTCTTATATTATCAAGAATATTAAAATGTAAAGCAGGGTCACCAGCTCGGATATGACAGCATTATCAGAAGCATTTTAATTTAAAGACGCTCATAAATATTCAACAGGTTAACTTAAATGTGTATGTATTGAAAAATCAAAAGAAAACGTCTAAATCTATCATTTCAGCCTTTGAAAATGGTAGATTTATAAATAAATACTTAATAAAAATTAAGAGCAACTCCTTCATTTTATGTTGAAATAAATCTTACAGCAACAATAATTTACACATTTAGACCAAAATGGCGTTTTGTTTTGTGAAGTTCTTACAATTATTGAGGTTTACATATTTTTAAATATATTTTTCCAACTTTTAATCTTTACATTATCCATTCAAACGATAGCCCTTTCTAACAACAAAAGGCACTGTTTGCCGGCATTGCCAGTGCAAGGGAGATAAAGTAAGGCTTAAATGAAGTTGAACATCTGTTTTATAATAGGCAAAACTTAGTGTCTATTACGGAGCGAATGGCTCGTAATTTTGGCGACAGTGTCAGATGAGAAGCTTGAGGCTAGCGAGATATGAGGCACACCTGCTTCACCAACCGGAACTATGAAAAACACATTGACAATAACATAAAAAACCATGTTCCGGTTGGATGAAGAATTAGTATCTATTTGTAGGTTTAATCATTCTTTCATTAATTCCCATCTATCTATCTATCTATCTATCTATCTATCTATCTATCTATCTATCTATCTATCTCGGCCTGATCTATCTCATTCATCTATGATCATATCTATCTATCTATCTATCTCAAACTGTTATCTATCTATCTATTTATCTATCTATCTATCTATCTATCTATCTATCTTCTATTATCTATCTATTTTATCTCAGTCTCAGTTCATCTATCTATCTATCTATCTATCTGTTATCTATCTATCTATCTATCGTCTGTTTTATCTATCTATCTAATCTCAATTTGTTCATATCCATCATCTATCTATCTCAAACTGTTCATTATCTATCTATTTATCTATCTCAGTTCATATCATCTATCTAAATCGGTTCTATCTATCTATCTATCTATCTATCTATCTATCGTCTGTTTATATCAGCAATCTCAATCTATCTCTCTCTGATCATCTATCTATCTATCTATCTATCTATCTATCTAAATCTATCTATCTATCTATCTATCTATCTAAATCGGTTCTGATCATATCTATCTATCTATCTATCTATTCATCTATCTATCTATCTATCTATCTCCGTTCATATTTATATCTATCTAATTCTCACTATTAGTCCGTCATTTATATCTCCACCAAATCTAGTTCATATCTATCTATCTATCTATCTATCTATCTATCTATCTATCTATCTATCAACATCCTGTCTGATGCTATTAAGCAAATCTTATAAATGTCAGTAATTTAAATTTGGTTTGAAAAAAATGTCAAATTTCAAACTATCAATTTAGATGTCAAAACAAAACGTGAGTTAAAATTTAAGCAGTATCAATATGTTTTATTGAAGTTATTGAAATTATTTGATGTATTCTAAAAACTGTCGTGTGAAGTTATTGGTCAACACCCAATAATTACAGTTTACGTCAATAAAAAGGTAATAAAATCATCCAAAATTGATCGACACCAATAATAGACCAAATAACAATTACATATGATAAGTCTTTGAATCATCTTCATTTTAATATAGTGACCCTTCTTCTCAATAACAACCACTAATCTATTATCCATCGATATTGTTAATCCTTTTTACTTCAGCAGCTTCAATTTCCGACATGTCAGATTTAATTCCTTTTCATAGATCCGCTTTGCTGTTATTTTGTTTGCTACCTTCATATAATTTCATCTTCACAATTGACTAATGATTTTTGATCAGATTCAGAGCAGAACTTGATGGTGGCCATTCTATTATCTTCTCTCCTGTAAATCTTTTATGCTTAAAGAATTCACTAGTAAGCATAGATACGTGTGAAGAAGTATTGTCGTGCATAAATGCACATTTCACTAGGAAACTGCGAGACTGGGACTTGTAGTATGTGAAGAAAATTCTGTTATAAAATTGAAACTGTTCAGTTTAACTCCTTTGTAGACTTTGAATGGCCCAATGATGGTTTGGTTGGCAATTTCAGTCCATATCATAACACTACCTTCTCCTTGTTGCTTTCTTTTAGCCACAGGCATGTCTGAAGTTATTAGGCAAAATCAAATAATTACAGTTTACTTCAATAAAATGGTAATAAAATCATCAAAAATTGATCAACACATTTAATAGACCAAATAACAATTACATATGATAAGTCTTTGAATCATCTTCATTTTAATATAGTGACCCTTCTTCTCAATAACAACCACTAATCTATTATCCATCGATATTGTTAATTCTTTTTACTTCTGCAGCTTCAGTTTCCGACATGGCAGATTTAATTACTTTTCATAGGTCTTCTTTGCTGTTATTTTGCTTGCTACCTTCATATAATTTCATCTTCACAATTGACTATCGATTTTCGATTAGATTCAGATTAGGACTTGATGGTGGCCATTCCATTATCTTCTCTCCTGTAAATCTTTCTTGCTCAAATAATTCACGAGTAAGTTTAGCAGGTTCAATTTCCGACATTGTAGTTTTAATTACTCCCCATAGGTTTGCTTTGCTGTTATATTGTTTACAACTTCATATATTTTCATTTTCATAATTGACCATAGATTTTCCATCGGATTCAGATCAGGGCTTGATGGTGACCATTTCATTATCTTCTCTTCTGTAAATCCTTTATGCTTAAAGAATTCGCTGGTAAGCTTAAATACATATGAAGGAGCATCGTCGTGGATAAATATATACTTCACTTTAAAACTGCAAGACTGGAACTTATACCATGCAAAAAATTCATGTTCATAAAATCGTAACTGTTCAGTTTAACTCCTTCATCGACATTGAATGGTCTAATAATGGTTTGGTCAACAATTCCAGCTCATATCATAAGACTGCCTCCTCCTTGCTGCTTTCTTTTAGCCACAGGTGTGTCTAAATTGGATAAAATCCATCCTTTGGCCCATCCATCAGGTCCATCAAATATCACTCGAGATTTTAGAAAATTCCAATTTTGACGCTTTAAAGTATTTGCTTTAATGAGAGGAGATTGCCTAGGTGATTTTTCTTACAGATCCCAATTCTCAAAGTATTCTACAAATTGTGTCTTTCTTGATTCCTTCAATTCCAGCCTTTTCAAAGATCTGAGCGCTGGTCTAAAGTAGTTGTTTCACTATGAATCACTTTAGTTGACCTTCATCTCGAGAATGAAAGTCTTTTGTTTTTTCTACGAGTTCACAACGTACTTATATTTTCAACAGCCTTCTTTATCGTTCGATGATCTCTGCAAAGCTTCTTTCATATTTCCAATGTGGACATTTCCTCACTAATAACTTTGTTATTTTCTGTTTGTCAGCAGTTGTTAGACCCTTTACCCACGTTTCAACGTATATTATAGAAAAAAAAACTAATAGAATGCAAAGGTCTCAAGCAAATATTAGTTTAATCTGCATACTAACTTCAATCAGTCTATTTTCATAAATTCCCAATATCTAAAAACTAACCATTAAAAATGACAGAAAATTTATTTAAATATTTTACTAAAGGTGGAAATGGACGAGTTTAGATTTAAAAAATATTGGTTCAGAACTTTTGTTTTATTTGATACGCATAATAACATTAAATAGGCTTTCTGTTTTTATATATTACTGACTAACAGTAGAGCCCGGCGTTGCCCGGGGATGTAACAGTAAGAGATAGATCAAGTATCGACCATCATAAAGACTGAAAAATAAAATTGACAAAGATTATTGTTTAAGGTTGACAGACACGCATGTCTTAATTAGTTTTTTTGTTTTGTTTTGTTGTTTTACGAATTGGTCAAACCCAAACTCAAACAAAAACATTGTTTTCAATCGTTATGAATCTACCGACTGAATAGAATTTTATTGTAAAAAATTGTCTTGTAAATGGAATTTTTAAAGCATTCTGAATGTAAAAATAAAGAAAAAAGTGTGCAAGAAAATAAGAAACACTACCTGCCAAAAAAAGTTAAGTTTGTTGAAATCGGTTGAAAAATGTAGGAAATCCGATCCCATATATAAACGAACACACACACACACACACACACACACACACACACACACAGGCACAACCTGGGTTTTATAATAAGTATAACTCGATATGAGTTGTCCCCCTTTCATTCTCGCGATGCCTCTTAATCATGTTTTCAAATTGATTTTGTACAAAAACAATTGTTTTTCCAATGTCAGAACCACCGCAAGGTAATTTTACGTAGTCCTGTGAAGTTTTGTTGAAATCGGTTGAAAAATGTAGGAAATCCGATCCAATATATAAACGAACACACACACACACACACACACACATAACCTGGGTTTTATAATAAGTATGATTAATTTTTTTGTTTTTGCGTTCCTGAGCCACTTAAGACGGATTCAAAGCGACCAAATACGACTCATATTAATCTTACTATAGATATAAATGACATCATTTTCTTCATAGAATCTCGTTAAACAAAGTTGTTTTCGTCTCCTAGAGAAGTTCATTTTCAGTAGTATTTATGGAAAACTTCGTAGAGTTTTCCGGTCAAGTGTTATTCTACATATCCTCATAATCCTCGCTTCTCGCCAACAGACTTATTCGGTAACCCTCTACCTTGAGTTGTTCTTGGGCCTTGTATTGGGAAAACAATAGTAACCAAAAAAAAATAGATTTCGTTTATTTCACAAGAATTGCTTATCTGAGGGCGAACGGTTCAAAGAATCAACCCGTTGATAATGTTGTAGCCTTCTCTCATTATTTGCAGTTTACTTTCTTTCTTTCTTTTTTTCTTCTTTCTTTCTCTTTTTATTCTCTTGGTTTTTCTACATTTATTGTCTGTTTTCTTCATTTTTCATTTTCTTTTTTCCTTCTTTTTCTTCCTTTTACTTTCTATTTTCTGCGTTCTTTTTTCTTTCTTTCTCTTCCATTTTGTTTTTCTTTCTTTATTTCCCTTCGTTTTTTGCACTTTTTCGCACTTGCGTTCTTTTACTTGTCCTTTCTTTTTTTGCAATTCTTTCTTTCTTTCTTTCTTTCTTTCTTTCTCGTTGAACTTTTCTTTCTTTTCTCCTGATTCTTTCTTTCTTTCTTTCGTTCTTTCTTTCTTTTTTTCTTTCTTTCTTTCTTTCTTTCTTTCTTTTCTTTCTTTCTTTCTTTCTTTCTCGTTGAACTCTTCTTTCTTTTCTCCTGATTCTTTCTTTCTTTCTTTCTTTCTCGTTGAACTCTTCTTTCTTTTCTCCTGATTCTTTCTTTCTATCTTTCTTGTTTAACTTTTCTTTCTTTTCTCTTGATTCTTTCTTTCTTTCTTTCTTTCTTTCTTTCTTTCTTTCTTTTCTTTCTTTCATTCTTTCTATTTCTTTCTGTCTTTCATTTTTTCTTTTCTTTCTTTCTTCCTTTTCTTTTTTCTTCCTTTCTTTCTTTGTTTTCTTTCTTTCTTTCTTTTTGAACTCTTCTTTCTTTTCTCCTGATTCTTTCTTTCTTTCTTTCTTTCTTTCTTTCTTTCTTTCTTTCTTTCTTGTTGAACTCTTCTTTCTTTTCTCTTGAATCTTTTCTTTTCTTTCTTTCTTTCTTTCTTTCTTTCTTGTTGAACTCTTCTTTCTTTTCTCTTGAATCTTTCTTTCTTTCTTTCTTTCTTTCTTTCTTGTTGAACTCTTCTTTCTTTTCTCTTGAATCTTTCTTTCTTTCTTTCTTTCTTTCTCGTTGAACTCTTCTTTCTTTTCTTCTGATTCTTTCTTTCTTTCTTTTCTTTCTTTCTTTCTTTCTTTCTTTCTTTCTTTTTTTGTTGAACTCTTCTTTCTTTTCTCTTGAATCTTTCTTTCTTTCTTTCTTTTTTCTTTTCCTTCTTTCTCGTTGAACTCTTTTCTTTTTTTTTCTTTTCTTCTTTTTTTTCTTTTTTTCTTTCTTTTCTTTCTTTTCTTTCTTGTTGAACTTTTTCTTTTCTTTTCTCTTGAATCTTTTCTTTCTCTTCTTTCTTTCTTTCTTTTTCTTTTTTCTTTTTTTCTTTCTTGTTGAACTCTTCTTTTTTTCTTTTTTTTGAATTTTTCTTTTCTTTCTTTCTTTCTCAGAGAATTTTTCTTTCTTTCTCTTTGTTGAACTCTTTCTTTCTTTTCTCTTGAATCTTTCTTTGAATCTTTTTTCTTCTTTCTTTCTTTTCTTTCTTTCTTTCTTTCTTTTCTTGTTGAACTCTTTCTTTTTTTTTCTTTCTTGAATCTTTCTTTCTTTTTTCTTTCTTTCTTCTTTCTTTTCTTTCTCTTTCTTTCTCGTTTCTTTCTTTCTTTTTTTTTCTTTCTTTCTTTCTTTCTTTTCTTTTTTCTTTCTTTCTTTCTTTTTTTTTTCTTGAATCTTTTTTTTCTTTTTTCTTTCTTTTCTTTCTTTCTTTCTTTTCTTTCTTTCTTTCTCTTGAATCTTTCTTTCTTTCTTTTTTCTTTTCTTTTCTTTTCTTTCTTTCTCTTTCTTTCTTTTTTCTTTTTTTCTCTTTTTTTTTTTTTCTTTCTTTTTTCTTTTGAATCTTTCTTTCTTTCTTTCTTTTTTTCTTGAATCTTTCTTTCTTTCTTTTCTTTCTTTTCTTTCTCTTGAATCTTTCTTTCTTTCTTTTTCTTTTTTTCTTTTTTTTCTTTTTGACTTTCTTTCTTTTCCTTGAATCTTTCTTTTTCTTTCTTTTCTTTTTTCTTTCTTTCTTTTCTTCTTTCTTTTTTTCTCTTTCTTTCTTTTTCTTGAATCTTTCTTTCTTTTCTTTCTTTTTCTTTCTTTCTTTCTTTCTTTCTTTTCTTGGATCTTTCTTTCTTTCTTTTTTCTTGAATCTTTCTTTTTCTTTCTTTCTTTAATTTTTTTTTTTCTTTCTTCGAATCTTTTTTCTTGAATCTTTCTTTCTTTCTTTTTTTTGAATCTTTCTTTTCTTGAATCTTTCTTCTTTCTTTCTTTCTCTTTCTTTTTTCTTTTTCTTTTTTCTTTCTTTCTTTTCTTTCTTTTTTTTCTTTGAATCTTTCTTTCTTTGGATCTTTCTTTCTCTTTCTTTCTTTCTTTTCTTCTTTATTTTTTTTTCTCTTTACCTTTCTTTTTTTCTTTTCTTTTCTTTCTTTTCTTTTTTCTCTTCTTTCTTTCTTTTTTCTTTACTTTCTTTTCTTTATCTTTTCTTTCTCTTCTTTCTTTTTTTCTTTTTCATTTTCATCTTTTCTTTTTTTCTTTCTTTCTTTTTCTTTTCTTTCTTTCTTTTCTTTCTTTTCTTTCTTTCTTCTTTCTTCTCTTTTTTTCTTTTTCTTTTCTTTCTTTTTTGAATCTTTCTTTCTTTCTTTCTTTCTTTTCTTTCTTTTTTTTTAGACTTTTTCTTTCTTTTCTTGAATCTTTTTTTTTTTTTTTTCTTTTTTTTTCTTTACCATCTTTCTTTTCTTTCTTTCTTCTTCTTGAATCTTTCTTTTCTCTCTTTCTTTTTCTTTCTTTTCTTTTTCTTTTTTGGATTTTTCTTTTTCTTGAATCTTTTTTTCTTGGATCTTTCTTTCTTGAATCTTTTTTTTCTTTGGATCTTTCTTTTTTCTTTCTTGAATCTTTCTTTCTTTTCTTTCTTTTTTTTCTGCGTTTAGACGTTGATCTTTTTTTCTTGAATCTTTCTTTTTCTTTCTTTCTTTTTCTTTCTTTCTTTTTTTAGACGTTACCTTTCTCTTTTTAGATCTTTTCTTTTTCTTTCTTTTTTTTCTTGAATCTTTCTTTTTTTCTTTCTTTCTTTCTGCGTTTGACGTTTTCTTTTCTTTCTTTCTTTTCTCTTTCTTTCTTTCTTTTTTCTTTCTTTCTTTCTTTCTTTTCTTTCTTTCTTTCTTTCTTTTCTTTTTCTGCTTTCTTTCTTTCTTTCTTTCTCTTGAATCTTTCTTTCTTTTTTCTTTCTTTTTTCTCTTCTTTCTTTTTTTCTTTCTTTTTTTTTTTCTCTTGAATCTTTTTTTTCTTTTTCTTTCTTTCTTTCTTTCTTGTTGAATCTTTCTTTCTTTCTTTTGAATCTTTCTTTTTCTTGAATCTTTTTTTCTTTTTTCTTTCTTTTCTTTCTTTCGTTTCTTTCTTTCTTTTTTCTTGTTCTTTCTTTTTTTTTTTTTTTTAGACGTTCTTTTCTTTTTTTTCTTTCTTTCTTTCTTTTTTTCTTTCTTTCTTTTCTTTCTTTCTTTCTTTGAATCTTTCTTTTTTTCTTTTTTCTCTTGATCTTTCTTTCTTTCTTTCTTTTCTTTCTTTCTTTTTCTTTCTTTTCTTTTTTCTTTTCTTTTTTTCTCTTGAACTTTTTTCTCTTTCTTTTTTTCTTTCTTTCTTTCTCTTTCTTTCTTTTAGACGTTTCTTTTTTTTTTTCTTTTTCTTGGATCTTCTTTTTTTTCTTTTTTCTTTCTTTTTCTTTCTTTCTTTCCTTTGAATCTTTCTTTTCTTGAATCTTTCTTTCTCTTGAATCTTTCTTTTCTTGAATCTTTTTTTCTTTCTTTCTTTTTTTTTTTGAACTTTCTTTTCTTTCTTTCTTTTTTTTCTTCTTTCTTTCTTTCTTCTTTTGAATTTTTCTTTTTCTTCAATCTTTCTTTCTTCTTTTCTTTTTTTCTCTTAGATCTTTCTTTTTTCTTTCTTTTCTTTTCTTTCTTTTTTCTTTCTTTCTTTCTTTTGATCATCTTTCTTTCTTTTTTTTACCTTTTCTTTTTTCTTTCTTTCTTTCTTTCTTTCTTTTCTTTGCGTTTTTCTTTCTACCTTTCTCAATCTTTGAATTTTTCTTTCTTTTCTTTTTCTTTTTTTCTTTCTTTTTTCTTTCTTTTTTTTTGAATCTTTTCTTTCTTTCTCTTTCTTTCTTTTTCTTTCCATCTTTCGTTCTTTCTTTCTTTTCTCTTTCTTTCTTTCTTTCTTTTCTTTTTTTTTTTTTTTCTTTTTCTTTCTTTTCTTTCTTTCTTTCTTTTCTCTTGAATCTTTCTTTCTTTCTTTTTTTTCTTTCTTTTTCTTTCTTTCTTTTCTTTTTTTTCTTTTCTTTTCTTTTCCATCTTGAATTTTTCTTTTACCTTTCTTTTCTTTTTTTTTTCTTTCTTTCTTTCTTTTCTTTCTTTCTTTCTTTCTTTCTTTTTTTTCTTTCTTTCTTTCTTTTTTCTTTCTTTCTTTTGAATTTTTTTTTCTTGAATCTTTCTTTTCTTTTTTTTTTCTTTCTTTTCTTTCTTTTCTTTTCTTTTTGAATCTTTTCTTTCTTTGAATCTTTCTTTTCTTTTCTTTCTTTTCTTTCTTTTTTTTTTTTTTTTTTCTTTCTTTCTTGAATCTTTTTTCTTTTTCTTTCTTTCTTTTACCATCTTTTTTTTCTTACCTTTTCTTTCTTGAATCTTTTTTCTCTTTTTTTTTTTCTCTTTCTTTCTTTTTTTCTTGCGTTTTTCTTTCTTTCTTTCTTTCTTTCTTTTTCAATCTTTCTTTTCTTTCTTTCTTTCTTGAATCTTTCTTTCTTTCTTTTCTTTCTCTTCTTTCTTTCTTTTTCTTTTTTTCTTTCTTTCTTTTTTCTTTTTTGCCATCTTTTTTTCTTTCTTTCTCTTGAATCTTTCTTTCTTTCTTTCTTTTTTCTTTCTTTCTTTTCTTTTCTTTTTTACCTTTCTTTTTTTTCTTGAATCTTTCTTTTCTTTCTTTCTTTCTTTCTTTCTTTCTACCTTCTTTCGTTTTAGATCTTTCTTTTTCTTGAATCTTTTTTTTTTCTTTCTTTCTTTGAATCTTTCTTTCTTTTTTTGAATCTTTTTTCTTTAGACTTTTACCTTTTTTTTTCTTGAATCTTTCTTTCTTTTTCTTTTCTTTAATCATTCTTTTCTTTCTTTTTCTTTCTTTCTTTCTTGAATCTTTCTTTTTTTTTCTTGGATCTTTTTTTTCTCTTGACCTTTCTTTTTAGACTTTACCTTTCTTTCTTGAATCTTTTTCTTTTCTTTTTTTCTTTACCATCTTTCTTTAGACTTACCTTTCTTTCTCTTTCTTTCTTTCTTTCTTTTTCTTTCTTTTTCTTTGAATTTTATTTCTTTTTTTTTTGAATCTTCTTTTTCTTTACCATTTGCTTTTAGACGATCTTTCTTTCTTTTGGATCTTTCTTTTTTCTTTCTTTCTTTTTTCCATCTTCTTTTTCTTTTACCGAATCTTTTCTTTCTTTTGAATTTTCTTTTTCTTTCTTTCTTTTTCTCTTGGATCTTTCTTTCTTTTTTTTTCTTTCTTTTTTCTTTTTTCTTTCTTTTTTTTTTCTTTCTTTCTTTTTTCTTTCTTTCTTTTCTTGAATCTTTCTTTTTTCTTTTTTACCTTTTCTTCTTGAATCTTTCTTTTTCTTGAATCTTTCTTTCTCTTTCTTTCTTTCTTTTCTTTCTTTTCTTTTTCTTGGTTCTTTCTTTTTTCTTGGATCTTTTCTTTTCTTTCTTTTTTCTTGAATCTTTCTTTCTTTTCTTTCTTTCTTTTTCTCACTTGAATCTTTCTTTCTTTTTCTTTCTTTCTTTCTTTTCTTTACCTTTCTTTCTTTCTTTTCTTTCTTTCTTTCTTTTCTTTCTTTTTCTTTTCTTTCTTTCTTTTCCATCTGAATCTTTCTTTTCTTGATCTTTCTTTTTCTTGATTTTTTTTTTCTTTCTTTCTTTTTCCAATCTTTTTCTTTTTTTCTTTACCTCTTGAATCTTTTTTTCTTTCTTTTTCTTTCTTTCTTTTTTGAATTTTCTTTTTCTTCTGCGTTTGAATCGTTTCTTTTTCTTTCTTTCTTTCTCTTGAATCTTTCTTTTTCTTTTCTTTCTTTCTTTGGATCTTTTTCTTTCTTTTTTTCTTTTTTTCTTTCTTTACTTTCTTTTTCTTCCTTTTCTTTTTCTTTCTTTTTTTTCTTTCTTTCTTTCTTTTTTTTACCATCGTTTTCTTTTTTTTTCTTTTCTTTCTTTTTTCTTTCTTTCTTTTTTTTTTCTTTCTTTTCTCTTTTACTTTCTCGTTTGAATCTTTCTTTCTTTCTTTTTTCTTTCTTTTTTTTCTTTCGTTTTTCTTTCTTTCTTTTTTTTTTCTCTTGTTTTTTTTTTTCTTTTATCATTTTTTTTCTTTCTTTTCTTTCTTTCTTTCTTTCTTTCTTTCTTTACTTTCTTTCTTTTTGATTTTACCTTTTTTTGAATCTTTCTTTCTTTCTTTCTTTCTTTTTTTGGATCTTCTGCGTTTTCTTTTTTTCTTGAATCTTTTCTTTTCTTTCTTTCTTTTCTTGGATCTTTCTTTCTTTTAGACGTTATCTTTTTCTTGAATCTTTCTTTCTTGAATCTTTTTTTTTCTTTTCTTTTTTTTTTTCTTTTTGGATCTTTCTTTCTTTGAATCTTTCTTTTTTTGGACATTTCTTTTTTTGAATCTTTCTTTTTCTTTTCTTTCTTTTCTTTCTTTCTTTCTTTTCTCCATCTTTCTTTTTTAGACTTTTTCTTTCTCTCTTGAATCTTTTTCTTTCTTTCTTTCTTTTCTTTCTTTCTTTTCCATCTTTCTTTCTTTTTTCTTTCTTTCTTTCTTTTTCTCTTTCTTTCTTTCTCTTGAATCTTTTCTTTTCTTTCTTTTTTTCTTTCTTTTTCTTTTTAGATCTTTTCTTTTTCTTTCTTTCTTTCTTTTTTTGAATCTTTCTTTCTCTTGCCTTTCTTTCTTTACCTTGAATCTTTTTTTTTTGAATTTTTTTTCTTGAATCTTTCTGCGTTTTTCTTTCCTTTCTCTTGAATCTTTCTTTTTCTTGAATCTTTTTTTCTCTTGAATCTTTTTTTTCTTTCTTTCTTTTCTTTCTTTTTTCTTTCTTTCTTTTTCTTTCTTTCTTTCTCTTTTTTTTTTTTCTTTCTTTTCTTTCTCGTTTTTTTCTTTCTTTTCTTCAATCTTTCTTTTTTCTTCAATTTTTTTCTTTCTTTCTTTTCTTGAATCTTTCTTTTTTGACGTTCTTTTTTTTTCTTGAAATTTCTTTTTTTTCCATCTTCTTTCTTTTCTTTTGCTTTTTTTCTTTTCTTTTTTCTTGAATCTTTCTTTCTTTTGATCTTTCTTTTCTTTGAATCTTTCTTTTTTTCTTGAATCTTTCTTTCTTTTCTTTCTTTTTTCTTTCTTTCATTTTCTTTTCTTGAATCTTTCTTTCTTTGAATCTTTTTTTTTTCTTTCTTTTTTTTCTTGGATCTTTTTTCTTTTCTTTTTGAACTTTTCTTTTTTTTCTCTTTGAATCTTTCTTTCTTTTTTCTTTCTTTCTTTTTTTCTTTTCTTGACATTTTCTTTTCTTTCTTGAATCTTTCTTTTTTTTGGACCTTTCTTTTTTCTTAGATCGTTTTCTTTCTTTGAATCTTTCTTTCTTTCTTTCTTTGAATCTTTTCTTTCTTTT
>CAHIKZ030004486.1:497500-510000 GCA_903632075.3 Acanthosepion pharaonis
TTTTTTCTTGAATCTTTCTTTTTTTGGATCTTTCTTTTCTTGAATCTTTCTTTTCTTGGATCTTTCTTTTCTTTCTTTCTTTTTTCTTGGATCTTTCTTTTTCTCTTTTCTTTCTTTCTCTTCTTTTTCTTTTTCTTGGATCTTTTTCTTTCTTTTCTTTTCTTTTTCTTGAATCTTTTTTTCTTTCTTTCTTTTCTTGAATCTTTCTTTCTTTTCTTTTTTTCTTGAATCTTTCTTTCTTTGGATCTTTCTTTCTTGAATCTTTCTTTTTCTTGGATCTTTCTTTTCTTTCTTTCTTTTTTCTTTCTTTTTTCTTTTGAATCTTTCTTTTTTTTTTTTTCTTTCTTTCGTTTAGATCTTTCTTTTCTTGAATCTTTCTTTTTTGGATCTTTCTTTCTCTTTCTTTCTTTTCTTTCTTTCTTTTCTTTATCTTTTTTCTCTTTCTTTCTTTCTTTTTCTTTGAATCTTTCTTTTTTCTTTAATTGAATTTTCTTTCTCTTGAATCTTTCTTTTTCTTGAATCTTTCTTTTTCTTTCTTTCTTTCTCTTCTTTCTTTCTTTCTCTTGAATCTTTCTTTTTTCTTGAATCTTTCTTTTTCTTGAATCTTTCTTTTTCTTGGATCTTTTTTTCTCTTGAATCTTTCTTTCTTTTCCTTTCTCTTTTCTTTCTTTTTCTTGAATCTTTTCTTTTTCTTGAATCATTCTTTTTCTTGAATCTTTCTTTCTTTCTTTCTTCTTTTCTTTCTTTTTTTCTTTGAATCTTTCTTTCTCTTGAATTTTTCTTTTTTTGGATCTTTCTTTTTTCTTTCTTTTTCTTCAATCTTTTCTTTTCTTGAATCTTTTTTTCTTGGATCTTTTTTTTCTTTCTTTTTTTTCTTGAATCTTTCTTTTTTTCAATCTTTTTTTCTCTTGAATCTTTCTTTTCTTCTTTTTCTCTTTTCTTCTCTTGAATCTTTCTTTTTCTTTGATCTTTCTTTTCTTGAATCTTTCTTTTTCTTTTCTTTCTTTCTTTGTTTCTTTCTTTCTCTTGATCTTTTCTTTTCTTGAATCTTTTTCTCTTTCTTTTCTTGGATCTTTTCTTTTTTTTTCCTTCAATCTTTCTTTTTCTTGAATCTTTCTTTCTCTTGAATCTTTCTTTCTTTTTTCTTGGATCTTTCTTTTCTTGAATCTTTCTTTCTCTTGAATCTTTCTTTCTTTCTTTCTTTCTCTTGGATCTTTCTTTCTCTTCAATCTTTCTTTCTTGAATCTTTCTTTCTCTTGATCTTTCTTTTCTTTCTTTCTTTCTCTTGGATCTTTCTTTCTTGAATCTTTCTTTCTCTTGGATCTTTCTTTCTCTTTCTTTCTTCTCTTGAATCTTTCTTTTCTTTGGATCTTTCTTTCTTGAATCTTTCTTTCTCTTGAATCTTTCTTTCTCTTGAATCTTTCTTTTCCATCTTTCTTTCTTTTTTTGGATCTTTCTTTCTCTTTTCTTAAGAATCTTTTCTTTTTTTCTTTCTTTTTTCTTTTTTCTTTCTTTTACCATCTTTCTTTTTTGAATTTTTCTTTCTCTTGAATCTTTCTTTCTTGAATCTTTCTTTTCTTGAATCTTTCTTTCTCTTGGATCTTTCTTTTCTCTTGATTTCCTTTCTTTCTCTTGGATCTTTTTTTTCTTGAATCTTTCTTTTTCTTTGAATCTTTTCTTGGATCTTTCTTTTCTTCAATCTTTCTTTTTTTCTTGGATCTTTCTTTTCTTTCTTTCTTTTCTTTCTTTCTTTCTCTTGAATCTTTTCTTTTTCTTGGATTACCTTTTCTCTTGAATCTTTCTTTTCTTCAATTTTCTTTTCTTTCTTTCTCTTGAATCTTTTTTTTCTTTCTTTTTCTCATCTTTCTTTCTTGAATCTTTCTTTTCTTTCTTTCTTTTCTTCAATCTTTCTTTTCTTGGATCTTTCTTTCTCTTGAATCTTTTTTCTCTTGGATCTTTCTTTCTCTTGAATCTTTCTTTTCTTTCTTTCTTTTTTCTTCAATCTTTCTTTTCTTGAATCTTTCTTTTTTTTTTTTCTTGAATCTTTCTTTTCTTGGATCTTTCTTTTTTCAATCTTTCTTTTCTTTTGGATTTTCTTTCTCTTGAATCTTTCTTTCTTTGAATCTTTCTTTCTCTTGAATCTTTTCTTTTCTTGGATCTTTACCTTTCTTTCTTTCCCTTCAATCTTTCTTTTCTTTCTTTCTTTTCTTTCTTTCTTTCTCTTAGATCTTTTTTTCTCTTGAATCTTTCTTTTTCTTCAATCTTTCTTTTCTTTCTTTCTTTCTTTTTCTTTTCTTTCTTTCTTTTCTTTCTTTTCTTTTTTCCAATCTCTTTCTTTCTTTGAATCTTTCTTTCTCCTTGAATCTTTCTTTCACTTTCTTTTTCTTTCTCTTGGATCTTTCTTTCTCTTGAATCTTTCTTTCTCTTGAATCTTTCTTTCTCTTGGATCTTTCTTTCTCTTGAATCTTTCTTTCTCTTGAATCTTTCTTTCTCTTGGATCTTTCTTTCTCTTGAATCTTTCTTTCTCTTGGATCTTTCTTTCTCTTTCTCTTGAATCTTTCTTTTTCTTTCTTTCTTTTTCTTGGATCTTTCTTTCTCTTGGATCTTTCTTTCCCTTCAATCTTACTTTTTCTTGGATCTTTCTTTCTCTTGAATCTTTCTTTCTCTTGGATCTTTCTTTCTCTTGTATCTTTCTTTCTCTTGAATCTTTCTTTCTCTTGAATCTTTCTTTTTCTTGGATCTTTCTTTCTTGATTCTTTCTTTTCTTTTTTCTTTTCTTTCTTTTCTTGGATCTTTCTTTTTTCTTTTGAATCTTTCTTTTCTTGAATTTTTTTCTTTCTTTTTTTTTGAATCTTTCTTTCTCTTGAATCTTTCTTTCTCTTGAATCTTTCTTTTTCTTGGATCTTTCTTTCCCTTCAATCTTTCTTTTCTTCGATCTTTCTTTCTCATGAATCTTTCTTTCTCTTGGATCTTTCTTTCTCTTAAATCTTTTTTTCTCTTGAATCTTTCTTTTTCTTGGATCTTTCTTTCTCTTGGATCTTTCTTTCTCTTGAATCTTTCTTTCTCTTGAATCTTTCTTTTTCTTGGATCTTTCTTTCTCTTGGATCTTTCTTTCCCTTCAATCTTTCTTTCTCTTGGATCTTTCTTTCTCTTGGATCTTTCTTTCTCTTGAATCTTTCTTTCTCTTGAATCTTTCTTTCTCTTGGATCTTTCTTTCTCTTGAATCTTTCTTTCTCTTGAATCTTTCTTTTTCTTGGATCTTTCTTTCCCTTCAATCTTTCTTTCTCTTGAATCTTTCTTTCTCTTGAATCTTTCTTTCTCTTGAATCTTTCTTTTTCTTGGATCTTTCTTTCCCTTCAATCTTTCTTTCTCTTGAAACTTTCTTTCTCTTGGATCTTTCTTTCTCTTGGATCTTTCTTTCTCTTGAATCTTTCTTTCTCTTCAATCTTTCTTTCTTGAATCTTTCTTTTTCTTGAATCTTTCTTTCTCTTGGATCTTTCTTTCTCTTGAATCTTTCTTTCTCTTGAATCTTTCTTTTTCTTGGATCTTTCTTTCTCTTGGATCTTTCTTTCTCTTGAATCTTTCTTTCTCTTGAATCTTTCTTTCTCTTGGATCTTTCTTTCTCTTGGATCTTTCTTTCTCTTGAATCTTTCTTTCCCTTCAATCTTTCTTTCTCTTGAATCTTTCTTTCTCTTGAATCTTTCTTTTTCTTGGATCTTTCTTTCTCTTGAATCTTTCTTTCTCTTGAATCTTTCTTTTTCTTGGATCTTTCTTTCTCTTGAATCTTTCTTTTTCTTCGATCTTTCTTTCTCATGAATCTTTCTTTTTCTTGGATCTTTCTTTCTCTTGAATCTTTCTTTCTCTTGAATCTTTCTTTTCTTGGATCTTTCTTTCTCTTGGATCTTTCTTTCTCTTGAATCTTTCTTTCTCTTGGATCTTTCTTTCTCTTGAATCTTTCTTTCTCTTGAATCTTTCTTTCTCTTGAATCTTTCTTTCTCTTGGATCTTTCTTTCTCTTGGATCTTTCTTTCTCTTGGATCTTTCTTTCTCTTGAATCTTTTTCTTTCTTGGATCTTTCTTTCTCTTGAATCTTTCTTTTTTCTTGGATCTTTTCTTTCTCTTGAATTTTTCTTTTCTTGAATCTTTCTTTTCTCTTGGATCTTTCTTTTCAATCTTTTTGAATCTTTTCTTTCTCTTGAATCTTTCTTTCTTTCTCTTGAATCTTTCTTTTCTTGGATCTTTCTTGGATCTTTTCTCTTGAATCTTTTCTTTTCTTGGATCTTTTTTCTCTTGAATCTTTCTTTCTCTTGAATCTTTCTTTCCCTTCAATCTTTCTTTCTCTTGAATCTTTCTTTCTCTTGAAACTTTCTTTCTCTTGGACCTTTCTTGCTTCAACAACATTTTCTATTCTTTCTTTTTTTTTTCTATTTTTCATATGTCTTATCATTGTTTTAATATATTTACTATTTTTAGTTAGTTGGAATTTTTCGTTTTTTTTTGTTTCACCTCATTAAAAACGTCCTATTTCACCTTTGATATTTCTATTTTGTTTGTTTGCCTTTTCTGCCTTTCTTTCTGTCTTTTTTTCTTTCTTTCTTTCGCCTAAGATCTTTCTTTCTTTCATTTATGATTATTTATTTTTCGTTCTCCTTATATATTTCTTTCTTTCTTTCTTTCTTTCTTTCTTTCTTTCTTTCTTTCTTTCAGTCTCGTTATATATTTTCCTTTGTTTTGATTTCATTCAAATAGGATCTTTCTTTCTTTTTTCTTTCATTCTTACTTTCTTTCTTCTTGAAAATTAATTAATAGAAACAGTTTTCTTCTTACATCTTTAACCAGATCAAGAAAATGCCTCTGAAAAATGTCATAAGTAATAACGATAATTCATTTAAATGTACTTCTTTTTTTTTCATCATTCTTTATCCTAAATATATATATATATATATATATATATATATATATATATATATATATATATATATATATATATATATATATATATATATATATTTGTATATATTGGGGGTTGTATTCATCCTGGAGCCTGGGTACTTACGTGTGTAAAAGTATACTTAGGAGCTGTTGATGAATAGTTCTACGGCTTATGCAAATGCAAACATGTGAGGAAAAAAATCAATTGCATTAGATAGTATTTTAGTCAGGCAGAGAACTTTCCCCCAAAACCGACCTATATATATATATATATATATATATATATATATATATATATATATATATATATATATATGACATCATCTTATGTCTCTTGCTTTTTTATTAGTATTCGATTTTTTTATCTTGCAATTTCAATTTATATTCCAATTTTTTTCCGTTCCATTTTAATTTTATTGCCTTTTTATATGGATTGTTGGCTCTGTTTTTATTTTTTCTCACCAATTTGCGAAGCAATGTTTTTTATATTTTGATTTCCTTACAAGCCTTCGATTGCATTCTATTTTTTTCTTCTTTTGTTTTTCCAACTTTTCTTACTCATCGTTTTCTCATCTTCTCTTACATTTTCAGTTTTCATAAAAAGAGTTTATTTAATTTATTTTATTCATTCATCTATTCTTCATTATTTCTTGCTATTCTTTCCACTTTTTCTACTTTATTTTTTTCCGTTCATATTTCCTTTTATTTTTCTTCCTTTTTATGTATATCTTTCTATTTCCTTTCTTTCTTCTTCCCTTTTATTTTATTCATTCTTTCTTTTCTCTTTCCATTCTTTTTTCTTTTTTTAATTTTTTTCCTTCATATTTATTTTGCTTCCTTTTTATGTATATCTTTCTATTTTCTTTCTTTCTTCTTCATGTTACTCTTATTCCTTCTTTTTCCATTTTTCTTTTTCTTTTTTGTTTCTTTTCGTTCATATTTCCTTTTATTTTGCTTCACTTTTCTGTGTATCCTTGGATTTTAATTATTTCCTCTTCACTTTTCTCTTGTTTTTTCTTTCTTTTCTCTTTCCATTCTTTCTTCTTTTTCGTCTTTATTTTCGTTCATATTTCCTTTTATTTTGTTTCTTTTTTCTCTATATATTTCGTTTTTCATTCCTTCTTCTTCACTTTCATTCTATTCTTTTCTTGTCTTCTCTTCTTCTTCATTCTTCATCTTTATTTATTTTCGTTCATATTTCATTTTATTTTGCTTCTTTTTCTGTATATATTTCTATTTTCTTCCTTTCTTCTTCATTTTTCTCCTATTCTTTCTTACTTTTCTTTTTCCATTCTTTCTTCTATTTCTTCTTCGTTTCTTTTCGTTCATATTTCCTTTATTTTGATTCCTTTTTCTGTATATCATTCTATTTTCTTTCTTTCTTCTTCACTTTTCTCTTAACCTCTCTTACTTTTCTCCTTTCAATCTTTTTTCTTTATTTCTTTTTTCTCAGACACCCTTTTATTTTGCTTCCTCTTTATTTTTCTTTCTGTCTTCATATCCTGTCTTTTTTTTCTTTTTTTGTTTTCCCTTTCTTCATTTTCTTCTTACATACTTACTTATCCATTTTTATATATTTTTTTATTTCCTACATCCTTCTCTATTATTCTTCTAGTTTTTTTTGTTTCATTTCCTTCTTTCTTTTTTCACTTTTTCTCCTTTTCTTTTTTCGTTTCGACCTTTACTTTCCCTCGTTTATCCTCTTTATCTTACGTAGCCTTGTTCATTTTTTACTATTTAATTATTTCCATTTTTTATGTTTTACTTTTTCATTCTTTGTTGATATCTTCGATTGTTCACTTTCAAACTTATCCTCCTTTTTAATCTTTCAGATTTCTTTCGTCGTCTTCATGCAAAATGTACACGGTCAGTTTTAGAGCGATTGGTGTGACAAGAGGTAATCGATTTCTTTATTTCTTTTTTTTTTTTTTTTTTTTTTGATTGGGTCATTTACGGTGGTATGCAATAATATGAATCTATTTTCGGGCTTTAAAATAAAATTTGTTTGACCTTGAAAAATATTGCGTCATTCGTGATTGCATCAGATTTTTATCACGCCCAGACACTATTGTCTCGACTGTCGATTAGTTGTCTTAGAGCCATTGTCTGCGATGGACTTTATTCCAAGGAAGGGTAAGACAATTGTAACGCTGCATGAACACACTGGCAAGATTTGCCAGCGAACAAATCAAAGTAGTATAATTTGAACCGGAAATTCATGATTAAATCCAATTGAGAATTTTGTGATCAATCTCCAAGAAATAAATTCACGGAATAGACACACAAAGTACTAATATGTGCAATGGATCATGCTTCATTGGAAAAATACGTAAACAGTAAATTATATCGGAATTATTCGTTTTGTTCCAGTGTATTTGTACTAGTGTGTATTTTACAGGGATTTTTTTTTTTGGAATTGACTTTTTTCTTACATTTTTCTCCATTTTTGTACCTCAGTTTTCACTGAATTCATGTTGTTTTATATTATCTCGCAAGTATATCGTTGCAGAGTTTTTTATTGAACTTCTTCAACCATGTGATCCATCATAGGTATGATTTACACTGGAATTAAACAGTAAAGAAAACTTACAGTCTGCTTAGTAATAAGTTTTCTCATCACAGAGAAGACACTCTTTTTTAAAAAAAAAATCTAGATGAACTTTTATTTCAACTCCATAACTAGAAAGTGGGGAGTGAATATAATGAGTATAAGAAAAAGATAGAATAATTGAAAGAGTATGTAAAGATTATTTTTTTTAGATTGAAGGGAAAAATCGACGACGGAAAACTTGTGCTTTATTTTTTTGATATGGTGGGGGGGGGCACTTTCTGAAAGCAATTTTCTTCTTTAAATTGGAATATGGAGGCGATATAGGTGATTTGAAATCCAGTAATTTCCCATGGTTAATCGTAGTTGTAAAGTAGTTGAAACTTGAGAAGTGAAAGACCAACGAAGAAGATCAGATAAAGACAACAAAAATCATGGAAGTAACAAAAACGAATGGAATAAAAAGAGGTGTAAACATGAAACTCAAGTTGTGTAAAGAAAAAAAATGATAGGATGAAAGAAAAACAAAGTAAATATGTAGTAAACAAAACAAGATCTAGATTTAAAAAATTAAATGCTAAGCACTGACTCATTGATTTTGTTAGAAATTCAAAAGACTCTAATCTACAAACTTTGCTTAACACACACGCAAAAGTGAATCCAAAACAAAACTCGTGAAATTTCACACCTTAATGCGAATTCTTTTATTCGGCCAATATAAAACTAGGAAATATTTAAAAACAAAATTCAAATAATCTTCAATTCTCAGAAACAAATTCTTTTACGGACCTTTTCGTGAGTCGACGCTAAGTTTGTTCGTCGTCCAATGGAAAGGCCCGAATCATATCCGGGAGTGAATTGCCAAATGACCTGTTCAAGCTACACAAACAAAATAAAAGACAGGCAAGTTCGCCTGTCACTAGACAGAAGGTGACGAGCTTATTAACACGTCCCTTGTCAAACGTCAAGCGATCGTTATTATTATCTCTACCTTTCTCCCTCACCTCTTTTATACTTGATAAACGAACGGAACATTTTAAGACTGAGCGATTACTGCAAAGACATTTCTACCCTACGATAACGCTGAAACATATATATATATATATACATCCACACATATGTTCCTGCTTACGTACACATAAACCCATATACTAATACGAACATTTTGATGACCTTGTATCAACCAAAATACATTCATTTTATTTGTAGAGACCTTAATTGATTTATATAATTTTTTGTTTCAATCTACAATTTGATTTTCTTCTTTTATACTCCTATTATGGTGGGCTATCGAACTAACAAAGCCAAATCAAACTAATCTGTTTCAACACTCATACACTTTACTATAATTGATAACTCACTATAAATGAACAGTCGAAAAAGAAAAATGATATGTGTTAATATACGGGGTGCGACAAAAGGATCTGGAACATTTGTAGTTTTAATAAAATCGAAATAGAGTACAGGACGAAACATGTGTTTTTATTTACGAAATATTCATATAATGCCATTTAGTTTCATTTTCTTTTCATTTGTCAACAGGTATTGTTTAGGCGAGCATCGTGATTTCAGTGTTGAATCGTTTATCATAAAAACAAATCGGTAACTACAGCACAAAGTGCCGTTGGCCCTCCAGGCCACCTGATTTAAACTCATGCGATTTTTTCTGATGGGATACCTTAAATAAAAAGTATACACTCGATCTATTGAACAATTAAAGGGTGCTATTTGACAAGAAATTGCTGGCATTCCACATGAAATGACACGTCGAGTTATGGACAATTTTCGCGTACGCCTTCGACAGTCTGGAAATTAACGGCAACCACTTAACAGATTTACTCTTTTAAACGAAATGAACCAAAATAACATATGTACATTTACAAAAAAAAAACAACACATTTTTCGTTGTTTACACTGTTTCGCTTTTATTAAATATCATTTGGCCACACCCTTTATATATTTCAGGTCATCCCATAAGTTTTGTCCTAATTATCATATATTTATTTCCATCAAATTTTACAGTATTCTAAAATGTCAAATTATACTGACTCATAATCATATGAATTTAGAAAATATTACTTTAATAGAATTTCTTTTTTACAGAATAATTTGATTGCATTTATAACTCAAATTAGTCCCTCAAATATGGGGGTGTCGAAGGAGTATTTAAGGCATATAATGCTTTATGAGTTTAAAAATGGCAACTGTACAAGCGAAGCGACTCGAAATATTCGCTCTGCTTATGGAGAAGAAGTCCTGTGCGGAAGATGGTTTGCTAAATTCAGGAGTGTAAATTTCAGACTTGAAGATGAAGACCCAACAGGACATCTAGTTGAATTTGATGATGAGCTCCTTGTGGAATCACTTGAAGAAAATCCTGAAATATCAGTTGAAAAATTAGCAATGAAGCTTTGTTCAAACTATACAACTGTTCACCGTTATCTTCAACAACTTAGAAAGGTTCATAAACTTGAAAAATGGGTGCCTCATGAATTATCTGAAGTGAACTGCAAATCGCAAACTGACATCCGTTTCCCTTTTCATTTTTATGAACTCATCTCGCCTTTTTTTTTAATAGACTTGTGACTGGTAATGAAAAAATGTATTTTATTATCAAAATATTAAATGCCGTAGACAGTAGCTTGGTAATGAGGAAAATGCCCAAACATAACAGGGAAGGGAGACTTCATGGGCAGAAGGTTCTTCCCCCAAATTGTTGTTCCTACCGTCTAGCACAACAATCAATGCTTAAGTCTACTATCAGCAATTAGAGCTTTTGTATGCGGCTTTGAAGAAAAAAATCGAAAGGGAGCAGTGCTTCATCAAGACAATGCGCAACCTCACACCGGAAAAAAATCACATCCCGAAGATTGAAGAACATCGTTGGGATTGAATTTCTCGTCCGCCTTATCCTAACGACCTTGATTCTTCAGATAACTATTTCTTCCATAGTTTACAGAATCCTTTGGATGCATTTAACTCTCACAAGCCATGGTGATGTGGAAACTAACGCTTCCGAGTTCTTCTATTAGAAACCGAAAGAACTCTTTATTAATGGGATTAAAAAAAGCTTGCAAATAGATGGCAGGAAGTCATAGACAATCATGGAAACTACACTGATGAATAAATTTCAATAAAATGTAAGATTTGAGCACTCGTTTTTTTATTATTCAAAATCCGCACAGAACTTATGGGATGAGCAGGTATATATATATATTAAGAAATGGACAAGGTCCGACAATTTATTTATTAAAGACATATTTTTATGTTTAACGTTGTTATTTTATAGATACAAGTATTTAAGCAAATGCTCTGTTTATGATAAACAGCATTAAATAACATTTACCGGCCTGAATGTCGAGAAATTTTTTCAAAGAAAATTTTCGTTCTTTGACCAGATTCGAACCTGCATCCTATACGGAACCGTCATATACGCTGACGTGCCTTTACCGCTTGAGCTGCAAAAAGAACCAATCGGTGGACAAGGTCGAATTTACTGCTTATAAACTCAACTTTCCATGATCTCGTACATTCATAACTGCTCTGGCGTATCGAATGTAAACAAATGACGTCATATATTAAGAAATGGACAAGGTCCGACAATTTATTTAAGAAAGACATATTTTTATGTTTTAACGACATTATTTATAGATACAAGTTATTTAAGCAAATGTTTATGTTTGATATATCATTTGCTTAAATACTTGTATCTATAAAAAAATAACAACGTTAAACATAAAAATATGTCTTTAATAAATATATATATATATATATATATGTATATAAATTCATGAATCATTCATACAAAAAACAAATATAGAGGTTAATTCCAGCTTCTGATATTTACATTTAGATGTGTTAAACATCATAGAACATAACAACTTTTGTTTGAACCCACCAATTTTTCAAATGAGCAAAACTACTGCAAAGGTGACTGGCATGTGTTTCTTTTCACACAGGTGTTGCGTTATAGATTAATTATTTAAACATAAAATAGATCTGAATGACTATTCTTTTTTCTAGCCTTTGGTTCCGCCTGTAAAAACTGCATTTCTTGTTGGAAAGGAGAAACCAACATGAAGAAGCGGAAGTTGTCTAAGGGAGAATTGTACGCCATTTTGAAGCTGAGAAAAGAAGGAAAATCTATCAGAGCAACTGGACAAATGTTTAGCGTAGACAACTCAACAATTTTTGAATATCCTAGAAAGAAGTACTACTGGTGTACTTTACAACAAACATAGAACAGGTTGCTTAAGGGAAACAACAGCAATTGATGGCAAAACACTGTTGGTGTTATGAGGAAACAGTCAGATCATCACCAACAACCTCCACAGTTGTAGAGTGAAGTTTTCACAATCCAACTTTCACAGAATACTCTGAGAGCAGAAAAATAGAAGCGATGCAATGTGATGAAAATTACTATCTTTTGCCTGAACCCTCCCATTATGAAAGTAAGCAAAACTGATAGAACATGAGGCTGTCAGGTGTTTTTTTGTCCCCATGGTGTTGCCTTTTAGATTGATTGTTTAAACATTTAATACCTAAGAATGACCACACTTGGTTTTAGTCTTAGTTTTCCCATGCAAATACTGTATTTCTTCTGAAAAAAAATAGATAAACCATCATAAAGACAAGAGAGCTGTGTATGGGAAAATGTAAGCTATTTTGAAGCTTAGAAAAGAAAGAAACTTTATCAGTGTCATTGGACAAACATTGGGTAGAGCCAAGACAACTACTGGTGCACTAAGTAAAAGGCATAGAACAGGTCATCCAAGGAATGTAAAAACAATTGATGACAGAAACATTGGGAAAAGTAAAGAAAAACCACAAATCAACAGTCACAGATATCACTGACATCCAGCGTGCAGGGGTGAAGGTTTCACAACTTGGAAAGCAGAAATATAGAGGCTATACCACAATGTGCGAACCCCTTATTAGCAGTAACAACTGGATTGGTTTGTTTTGTTTTATGGCATATCAATGGGTTAATTTTTGTTGCTGGTAATATTTTTTTCCTTCAT
>CAHIKZ030004486.1:515000-527500 GCA_903632075.3 Acanthosepion pharaonis
AATACATTTTCACCAATAACACTGATTTATTTACTGCTGATTTTGATCCTTCTTAATAAAACACTCTTTATAACGTCAGCTAATTTTAAGTACATTATTCAAACAATAAGTATTAAACAGACATTATTTATCAACTGTAAACCGTACATTCCTTCGTTTTAGATTTATTAAGTTTCAAGAAAGTTTACAGTAGAAGGCGCTGAACTGCCATTCAGACAAGGTCATATTTGACATTCGTGTACATTTTTGGCTTGTGTGACTTCGACGTGTGAGAAGTGTTTCGTTTAACAATTGCAGAATATTCGTATCGTGTGCAAGCAGATATGATTTTTACAAACATCCGCACGAATGGTAATGTACGCGAGACTGGATGGCTGTATCAGATTGCTTTTCCAGACAGAAGGCAGCCGAGTCATCCAACCATACTGCTGTTTATCGTCGGGTTGATGAGACAGTATCCATGGCACCGGAAAATAAAAATCGAGAAAGACCGATTCTACATTAAACTGCTTCTGCCATAAACCTTCTTTAACCATAATTATTCAAAAACGAAAGATTTTCAAACATATGTTTATATGGACATTTGTCTTTTTTTGGTCGGGATTAACATGCTCCTAAAGATTGTAAAATTATTTTGATGCATCCAGTATATGTGTGCTCGAGTGCGCGCCTCTGTGTGTTCAGTATAAATAGATCTATGAATATAATTTCAGCTAATTTTATTGAAGTCCAGTTTATTTGTATCTCCAAATAAGATTAATATGTAAATTCTAATGAATTTTTCATGTACATTTAAAACCATTTGTAAGTACATTATTCAAGCAATAAGTATTAAAAAGACATCATTTATCAACCGTAAACCTTTCACAAAGGGAACAAAGATTTTCGATTTAACCAACAAAAAGATATTCTGCTAAGATTGTTTATAATCAACTGAAGAAATTAAGCCATGATTGTCCAAAAACATGTTTCAAAATATGTTCCATTTTCAAATAAATATATCTTTTGACAATGTCGAGTAGGATCTCATCATGACATTCCAAACTCACGCCTTACACACTGAATCACTTAATGAAAGACACGCACCGAGTCCATTTACATCGAAACGCATCTTCAGTAATTCACTGACTGAAAGGATTAAACAGGCACGAACCGATTCAATCAGACGCCATTGAACACAAAGACTGACTTCTTAAAATCTGCAATCTCAGTTTTTCCTCTGATAACTAGTGAAATCTTTTTTTTCATTCGTCACTGAAGATTTCGGTCACCCAATAAAAATCACGGATATAAAGTGTGTGTGGGGAGGAACAAATATTATTGCACATATATATTTTTAATTTATTGTATTTCCCACTAATGAATAAAGATAGTTTTCATATAATTAACGGTACACAGATGCAAAATAATTCCATAATCCATAGAAAACCGAAACAAAATTTATTTTGATCGAAATAAATCCCATTTATCCATTTTAATTGGTGAAAAAAGTATTCGCACAGTAGAAAAAAGAATACATAATCTCCATTTAATATTTTGTAGAAAATCCATTATTCAACTCTACCGCAACCAACCTCTTCTTGAATTTCTCAATTAATGATTTATCAACCTTAAACCGTACACACAGGGAACAAAGATTTTAGATTTACCCAACAATTTTGTTTTAATTCTGTAAGGACTCTTTACAATGAACTACAGAAATAACGATAAGACTGTCCCAAAACATATTTCAAAAGACGTTCCATTTTCAAATAAATATATAATTTGATGATATTACTACTGTTTATCGTCGAGGTCCTGAGACAGGATCCATGTCACAACTAACTATGGTAAGAAGTATTTTTAGATTGTATCGTGGATTGTACATTTAAAATCGTCTACTTTAAATTTAACTCAGAAACGAAATATTTGCGAACACATATTTATAGTTTGCTCTCTTTCGAGTGTGAAGAAATCGCCTGAATATTAAAATGTAAAATAATTTTTATACACCATGTAAATGCTGCTGTCAGTAGTAAATCTGATAAATGAATATGGTTTCTGAGGTGAAATAAAATCATTAGCATGACCTCAGTGCATGCCAATAAAATCTTACGATATCTGAAGAAGCGATTTAGATTTTTACACACACTACAAAAGAAAATCAAGAAAGCTTAAAATCCGCCAGATGTGGCACCTACAGATTTCCATTAGCTTGGAAGATAAAAAAAAATCATGAATGACAGAAAATTAAGAAATATAGAAGGTAGGATCCGGTCTTTCAAGCTGTTAACAAAAAACAACTTACTTTACAGATGAAATCGAAAGTATATCCCCCTGTTTTTTCGAAGTTGACTAGATATTTTAAATAAATAATATTTAAATTTAACTTATTTTTTTTATAATTTAAATAACATTCTTTTTTTATTTTACCACATTTTATTTGTAACATACAGAGTGTCCAAAAGTCTTTTTACCTCTAAATAATATAAGTTTCTATTCCAGATAGCTGACAAGAATACTTAGATGAAAAAAAAATATTGTTCATACAGACCTTCATGTGTTACATAGTCAATGAAAGTGAATAAACTGAGTCCCGTATATGTGCTTTGTATTGATTCATTACTTTTTCTTCTATAGTTTTCATTACTTTTTAATAGGGTGGACAAGTCTTCAGACAACCATATATATATATATATATATATATATATATATATATATATATATATATATATATATATATATATTCCGTTACCAATAACACATTTCTAAGAAAACATATTTCGATTCGCATTTAATCTTTTGGCTCTGATGCTACCTGAATTTACTAAAAAACAAAATAATTTCCATGCCTGAAGATGACTGAATGTACAGTTGAAAGTACTAGCAGATTAAAAAAAAAGACCTTATAGAACTTGTAGTTATTAAACACAAGCATCCTAACATTCATCGAATGGTTCGTAGGTTAATGCAACTTTAAAATTTTGTTTGCGAAGTGTTTTCATTAACTTTACTAATCTACTTTTTGTAAGAACGATTCATTGTAATATATATATATATATATATATATATATATATATATATATATATATATATATATTTGTGGCACAAGGCCAAGAGTAGTCGGAACCTGGTGAGAATCGACCTCACTTCTCACTCGTAATTGATCTAGTGAGACAAGCTTTTCCCTCTATCACACCACGTCGAAGTGCCTACGTAATTTACACAGCATAGTTTAGTTGTGGCACATGTCCGAAAATACCGGGTGCCTAGTGAGGATAGAATTCACTACTCAATCAGAAAAATAAAGCTTGCTAACCATTATACGACGTCGAAGTGCCGAACAAAATATTCCTCGTTAACATTTTACTAAGCGGCAACATTTCTTCTGATGACGTGTTGGGCGAAAAAAGTGAACAATATAAGGTTTGTCTGTTTAATACAATCTATAACTTCAGCGGATCCAGTCAAACACACGCATATGCATATATATATATATATATATATATATATATATATATATATATATATATATATACCCACACTATCTTCGTTTAGTCAAATGTAATTACTTTTCGGACATCCTCTCAAAATTTGTATAAAGAAAACAACACTGCATTGAGACAAGCGGTTTCATGCCTTACGCAATATAACAAACAGGAAAAGTTTAAATTTACGTCATTATGAATAGACTGGTTGAAAATCATCTTAAGCAGACCAAGAACTTTCACCGATCATGATCCACGGATGTTCCCTCAAGAACATATATATATATATATATATATATAATATGTGAAAATATATAGAAAATAGGAAGGAACTGGTTAGGTAAATAATCCAAAGTTCCTTAGTATTTTAGTTATTATTTTAAAAGATAGTGCTCGATACAAAAGTAGAGCATAAATATAATTATGTTTAATAGATTATTATTATTATTTAGAAGCTTATATTAAACAATAGACATGAGTTAACGGTTTTTGTCGACATCATCAGATACATGGTTTGAATCATTAGCTAAAAACAAGCATACAATATAATAACTTGATTAATCCAGAGCCCAATCATCAGATTCATGGTTTGAATAATTAGCTAAGAACAAGCATACAATATAATAACTTTCATAATCCATAGCCCAAATAAATAGTTTAAATACCCTACAAAAAAGGTAACCCTTTATGAAGTCGTCAAAAAACAAACGTTACGGCAGTTTTTTTTTTATATGCACAAATCCCTTTCATAAAAAAATAAAATAAAAAAATAAATAAATCTCCATAGACATGCATACCAGACTAGGGTTAATACATCTTCCGTTTCAAATTTAGACATCCCCACCTTTCCCTGACTTGACATCTATGAAAGTATCTCTAGACTGATACTTATTATTAACACCCAACACACACCTACCCAATTTAAACAATTCACCCTAGCTGTAACCATGGAAATTTTGATTTCAATTATTAAAACACTTAAATTTCAGAAATACGTTATTCCAAAAAAAGTTTGCTTGAAGATGGAACAGAGCTTACTTTAACTCAATTTAATTCAAATAATTATATTGAAGTTTTCGGCTCTTGTTTTGAAACATGAGACCTCTTATGTCGCGAGTTGGAATCATATTTTTAAATAAATAATATATATATATATATATATATATATATATATATATATATATATATATAATATTTCGATCATTTGTATATCTATCCATCTCTCTCTCTCTCTCTCTCTATATATATATATATATGTGTGTGTGTGTGTGTGTGTGTGTGTGTGGGTATGTGTGCGTGTGCGTGTGTAGATGTAGAAAAAAGTTTTAAATAAAAGATGTGATCAACCATATATATATGAGCGCTTACGTATACATACACATAAGCAAATAATTTATTTATTGACTAGTGTTGGCACAAAATTGCTCATTGTAGTTATACAGAGCTGTAAAATGTATATTAATAATTACAAATATACCTACAGTACGTATCAGAGTGTCGTCGCTTCCCCATTCAACAGCTGCCCAAATTCTAAATGGATGAATAAAGGCGTTATTTACAAAGCTAGCATTGAACGTAATGGTAAGACTAAATTGTATTTTGGTTCTAATGATGACCTTTGGAAAACCCGTTATACATAAAATAACACTTATCAATAAAAAATATTCAAATAGCACAGAACTTTCAAAATTGTTTTCTGGGAAATCAAGATAGATAACTATACACGTGTAGTAAATTTGGTTCTCATCGCTAAAACCAAACGTTTTACCCTCAACAAAGAAAAATTGACTTCATGCCTCTAAGAAAAATGAACTATTCTCAAATACATCAATAATCATAATCTCCTGAACAAGCGAAGTGAGTTTATGTTCCCATGCCTTCACAGAAGATCTCTTCTCAAATATTTCGATGCTGATTAGAGCAATTGACGTAACATTTGATGTAATAACCCTACTAACCTGTCTCTATTTTTTCGTATCCTTTGCACCATCCTAGCGTTTAATGGTTATTATGCCTGGCGTTCACATTTTATTTTTTTGCTTTATTGTTTTTTATATTTTTCTTTCTATATATTTTTTTTTTTATTATTTTCTTTTATGTCTGCGCACGCTTTTTACTTGGTAACTTTTTTGGTTCGTAGTACTATCTTAACTGTTGACTCAATACACATTAACAAATCAATAACTCTATTAACCTTACTTTTAATAACTTAGTTTATTTTTCGATATCTACCTACCAACTCTCTATATTTTCAATTTATAACCCATTGTAATATTATATTTATAATAATCTTGAACTTTGAATCCACAATGTAGCGTTGCTCCCATGAAACCCCAAAATTAATTAAAAATAACGCTTTGAAAAGTTCATAACTTTTTGTACTTGATGAATGGGAAAGACATGAAACTTCGAGACGTATTGCAAACGTAGGTATATGTGTAATTATATATATATATATATATATATATATATATATATATATATATATATATAACAATTTTCTTCAAGCTTAATCGTTTAATTCGTAGTCGAATTTAAAGATTTTATTTGTGATCAAATTCTCAAAAAATTGCTTTTGAAACCTGAAATGTTTTTCACCGACAGAGGTAAATTTTAAAATCGGTGAGAGATTTACAATCTTAAAAATATTAATTTCAATTCCTCGCCCTTGTTTGACTTCTGAAGTGTGTTCGTTGGAAAATTCCCTTTTTAACTTGAAAATCTGAAAATAATAATGGCTATGTTATTCCCTACCACTTCAGCCACAGGAGAGTCTACAACATAAACTGATTATCCTTGAATCTTTCAGTTGCAATAATAACCCTTCTTCACGGATAATCTCTTTACGCATAGTTTTCTTCTTTTTTTATCCCTGCTCTTTTCAGCGCATATTTCCTAAGCTGTGTTTTGGTACTCTATTCTTGATGACAAGGCTTTTGTTTGAAAACTAAAAGATAGTTTTGCCTGCAACATTATGTGTTTATATCATGATTTTTTTTTTAATTTCTTCTGTCTTTTATAGTCGAAGATGCACTATAGATTCCCGCGTTGCTCTTATACGCAGCTATTTGGCTGGAAAGAAAATAGATCTTATCTCAGCAGAAAAAAAACAATAGGAAAACATTAAGAATTTTTTTAAAAAATGCAACAAAATATTTAAGCCAGTAGCAAATATTTGTCAAAAATTTAAATAATCAACAGATGCAAGAAGAATTGTAATTTTCTCAGTGGCCTAAATATTTCTTAATAAGAGACCAGCATTTTAATTTGGTGAATATTCGTTACTTATTTTTTTAAAAAGTTTTCATTTTTTCACATGTAACGATGTCGGCTTAACGGCATGTTATTTACAAATATTTGCACTGTACATCCATATTGGCTAATCAACCCAACACGAATAATAATGGACTCTAAGGCACAAGAGTGAAGCATCAGTCTCTGTTAAGCCTTAAATTTAATCGGGCTCCGACGTTCCAGGTCTGTTTTTCACTGCTAGGACCACTCATGACACTTACATACTAGCACATCCCACCCACATTCTATCACCGCTTCTGTATTGTTAAACAGCTTTCCACGAACGACTGCCCTATAAAACAGACTCCCAAGAGGATGGTTCCCGGATCACTACAGTCATAACGTGTTCAATCCGACAGTTGTCTTTCCCTATTGTTCATATATACTACCGTTTAACGTAATCATCTATCCCTCGAGTTGCCCTTGTACTTCGATAGGGTGAACTTTAATGTAAAAAGTGGCATATTATTTAATTTAACGCAAATAATATAATCTACATATGAACTGACCGCAAATATACGATGAAACAGTAAAAATATATTTAAACTACTATCAAAGTTTTCTTTATTTAGAAGCTTGCATTCCTGTTTATAATCGCGCCTACACGTTAAATAAGCTCAAACCTGTCTTTTTTTATTTCGAACCTTTTTTTATTTTTTTATAAGCATTTCACCCCAGGCAGAGCGGTGGTGACACAAACACGCAAGGGGTTACAGAGAATGAGAGCAAGAGTAAAGATGGTTGTTTGAAGAAAGGATATAGAGAAGGAAATGGTCAAGATCAAGACATCAGAAGATGTCGATTGATATTACATTTGAATATTTGAAGATTATATCTATCAGGGGAGCATGAGGAAGGGAGTTCCACTGTCGGAAAGTACGAGAGAAGAAGCTGTTGGAGTAGAAGAGGCGGTTATATTTAATCGTTTCGACAGTGAAAGGGTGGGATCGAGATGCCAATCTAGTAGCACACTTAAATTCATGCCGTTGGGGTACCTGTGAATGTAGGTCGTTAGAGCAGTTGGCATGAAAATATTTGTAGAAAAGACAGAGGGAAGCCACAGCACGTCTGTGAGAAAGTGACTGTAGATGGAATTTCAATTCAGGAAATCATATTCCATATCCGTCTCTAGATTTTGTCGAGGGCCCCGAGATGAACCATGGGGGCACCAGACCATATATGGCAACTGTATTCAAAAATCTAAAATGGAATGTGAATAATTCAAAAATTAATCTCGAATAAGTAAGCAGCTATAAAAGCGTATATACTATTCTCCACACTAAATTGTGTGGGACAGTTTGATTCGACGGGTAGAATGCAATAGTATGATGTATATAATTAAGGAAATAGAAGTTGTCCGAATGAAATTTCAGATCAGTAAGGATTTTGTTCTAGGAGAAGCTGATCTGGGGTGATATCAATATATACTGGATTCATTATACCAGCTACTAAAACAGGCTTTTTCTTGCAATCAGAATCGAAAGTACAAGGTGCATTAGAAAATTCAATTGGATGGTGTCACCATGTACAAAATTGGGCTCAAAGACCAAATGCCCGCAAATGAATAAGCGACATTTAAACTGAATTTTTCATAGAATACGGCCCAGATACAAACACGAAGAATGAAACCTTACTAGTTTTACTTAACAGTGTTTGATGCTTTAGTGTGATTTAAATTTGTTTTATGGCTGATCAACCTCAATAAGTTATTTAATGCCAACAAGATTTTCACTATAGATTCGTAGGATTTACACTATAACATTCTGTCTATATTTCTGAGATGAGGTATTGTGTACATTATTTACATTATTCGGACTATTGTCCTCATATTTGTCGCCATATCTATCACAACGTTTCGGCCATTGTACGCTCCGGCCTTCTTCAGGTGGTTGGAATTTCGAACTGAACCCTTTATTTCGCTCACTGGGGTAGACTGTTCTAGTTCCACGTACCATGTTTGATGGATGTCAGTTATCAGTTAACTCTTGCTAATTTCCTTCTCTAAGTTCTCCACTGCCTTAATTGGGTATGGAACTCACACTCTTTGGGTTCTGTCACTGGATCTAACCAACGCCTTTATCCACTGTGCCATGTGTTCTTGACATACGAGAACATGGAACATGGAAGTAGATCACTCTACACCGATGGACGCAATGAAGGGTTCGGCTCGAAATTCCAGTCACCTGAAGAAGGTCGGAGCGTAAAGTGGCCGAAACATCGGGAATATGACAACAAATATGAAAACAACAGCTGGAACAATGTCAACAGTGTAAATAATTACAATACCTCATCTCACAAATATAGACAGATACTGTATGTTCCTATGAAAAGAATATGTATTCTTTGTAAAAATATCAGTTTTGTAGATCAGGTTTCATTGACGTTTTGTCGAGAGTCAAATCTATTCTTAGTATTGATTCTTTTTAATAGGTATTCCTGGCAATATTTTTTTATTATTTTTACTATAAAAATCTATTTTTATACTTTCATAAAGTTTTGGCACCAGGATGTGGGTTAACTATTTACCCATAGCTGGGACCCTAACAGTAGACCTGGGAACACCAGCAATTAAGAGGTGGTCCCAGACTCCTGAAAACCTCCTGATCAGAATCCTTGCTGCCGGATGTAGTTTATCGTCATAACCAGAAAGAAGCAGGATTTGATCTGGCTTAGTTTTCATTTTTTTTTCTTTTTTTTTTATATTTAGTATAAAAATCATTGAAAAATAGATGGATGTTAGGTCGGTTATACTCAAACTAAATAGTACTTAGCATAAATGCTATGGCGAAAAATTTTAGTCAATTTAAAAGTTGCAACCCCTTGCTGATTATTAAAAGACTTTTAGGGACATTTTAAAAAAAAAACTACGAGTAAGTTTGAAAATCTTTTTTCTCATACTGTTCGAATATGCTTCGTGAGATTTCATTTTCACGTTGGATTAACTCCTGGTAGCTACGTTATTTAGAATTCTTTCTTTTTTTAAATTGTGATAAGGTTGAGATAGTAAAGATCACCACGAAACCAATATGGCAGTAAATTTACTTCTTACCTGTGTTCACATTTTATTCACTTTTAATGTGGTGGGTTTACTTGTTGTAAGCATATCAGTTTCACAGCATCAGACTGGAAATCATTAAGAAAATTCTTAGTAAAGTTCGGTATTTTTATTATTTTTTAGTTGAAATAAATACTGTGCAATTTCAGTATTCTACCTCTATGAAGTATCATACTAGGAAAGTCAAATGCTTCTCTGTTGTAACTTATACAAGTTCGCCCTTGCTATGAAAATATACCACATTCAGCAGCAAGGCTAGTCTCCGAACCTGAAAATAAAAAAAACAAATACATTAGAAAAAAAATTACCACAAATATATTTTTATAGTAGAAAAAATACCAGCAATACTTTAAAAAAATAACAAGAAAATATGATTTCGCTATTAAATGACCCATAAGGTGTTGATATGCCGTTAAACAGTCCATACCCAAACCATTATACAAGTGCCAGTAATGAAAGGTGAAGATTTGTAACTGACAAATAATCCGGTTCAAATAGACTTTCCGCTGTGAATTATTAAACAAGTTTGGTAAGAGTGTACAAAATAAATGCCCCTCAGAAAAAATAATTTGAAAATTAATAAGATTGCCGTATTAAAAAGCACAGATTCACAGGTCAGATTAAAAAAAGTGATTTAATCGGTGCTTTAATTTATTTGTACACAAGAGTACATTTTGACTTTATTTCACAATGAAAGGCCATATCGCTATGATTTTTTAGACCTTTCAGTCAGTGTCTTTCCTTCGCTGCAGAATTTTGTGATAAGGAAACCCTTTGTAAATCATTCGCGTTCTTTACGCTTTCGGGGGATTTCTCATACAAATTTATGAGTTCATTTGGTTGTGATGCCCATTTTCCATCACCATATCTCGCTGTTTTCCGCTCATTATCTTGAGTTTCACATTGCATCTTTCTATCACTCTCTGGGGAACTTTGGATATTCCGGTAATGGTTATGGGTAGCGACATTGAAGAAAAAATCGGAATGCCATGTTCGAATTGCAACCGGGTTCGAATTGCAGCCGGGTACGTTACATTCACTTCCGAACCCTGGGAAAATATATGAATCCATCCCTATCAGCTATGTGTTATATAGCAGAATTTCCATTTGGAAAATCTTTGTCCTTCTCCAAATATTGATTATGCAATATTCACTCGCATACTATCTATTTATCTGAGTCTATTCATATCTATCTATCTATCTATCTATCTATCTATCTATCTATCTATCTATCTATCTATCTCAATATATTCATAACCTGAGTCTATTCATATCTATCGATCTATCTAGCTATCAATCTATCTATCTCACTCTATCCATATCTATTTATCTCAGTCTATTCACATCTATCTAAAAATATATTCCTACAATTAAAAATGCGTTTCGCCTATAAATAACCCATAAAGGATTGATAGCTGTGAAAAGAAATCTATCAATCAAATCTTTTGAAAGTTATAACCCTCTTTGGAAATATATATTTTATATTTGGATAAGCACAAGAACGTAGAGTCATCTGTAATTTATTCTATGTTCACATAGCCAATATGAAATGAGAAAATGAATGCGAACCCAATCAGACAACTTGACATTGTATTTTGTATCCTTTTCATCATGTCGAGAATTTCATGTCATCCATTTTTTTTCTTTTTTCTTTGTCTAGTTTTCTTTCAGATGATCTCGATTGTTGATGTTGGCAAAACTTCTCTTAATGTAACCCACGCTGAGTTTAGTTAGGGATCAGTCGTATTGTAATTTGGGTATTAGATAGATAGATAGATAGATAGATAGATAGATAGATAGATAGATAGATAGATAGATAGATGTTAATAGACTAAGTTAGATATGAATAGACTCAGATAGATAGATAGATAGATAGATAGATGGAATAGACTAAGTTAGATATGAATAGACTCAGATAGATAGATAGATAGATATTAAAAGACTGAGGTAGATAAATAGATATGAATACTTATATATATAGAGAGAGAGGGAGAGATAGATAGATAGATAGATAGATAGATAGATAGATATGAATATATTGATATAGATAGATTGTAGATAGATATTAATAGACTGAGGTAGATAAATATATATGAATATGTATATATATATATACATACGTATATAAATATATATATATATATAGAGAGAGAGAGATAGATAGATAGATAGATAGATAGATAGATAGATAGATAGATAGATAGATAGATATTAATAGACTGAGGTAGATAAATAGATATGAATATATATATATGTATATATATATATATTCATGCACACACACACACACACATATATATGTAGATAGATAGATATTAATAGACTGAGATAGATAAAAATAGATATATATATATATATATATATATATATATATATATATATATATATATATATATAGAGAGAGAGAGAGAGAGAGAGATAGATAGATAGATAGATAGATAGATAGATAGATAGATAGATAGATAGATAGATAGATAGACAGACAACATATAGCTGAAATAGATGACTATTGGGTTGAATAAAAATGATCTTATCTGAGTTTATTCATATCTACCTATCTTTCTATCAAAAATGAAGAGACTCGAGGCTGCGGAGGTATGGTCCTACAGATGGATGTTAAGGATATCATGGATCGAACATGTGAGCAACGTTGAGGTTTTTGATGAGGATGCAAACAAGGAAGA
>CAHIKZ030004486.1:532500-550000 GCA_903632075.3 Acanthosepion pharaonis
TTCTCATATTCTATTTATTGCTTTGTTTGGCCGTCGGCTTTTAAAACTTGTAGAGCTAAATTATAATTTATATATTTAGGAAGAAGGGGAAGATGTATGTATAATGTTTGTAAGAGTGAAAGCAGACGTAGTAAGCATCAAATGCAAAGAGGGGAGTGGAAAAAAATAAACATATTGAAAAATAAAAATACGGAAAATGAAAGAAAATATGAAAGAAAAGAAGAGGTAAATTAAAGTAGAGGGTGGTCTGAATGATTTGTCACTGTATACTCTTTGTAACTCTAACCTTGTTAGCCATCGGAAATAAAAAAAATAATATATTATTTAAGCATGTCAAGACTTTCAAGACACCGTGTAGTATTTAAAGAAAGGAAGGAAGGAAGGAATGACAGATGAAAGAAATAAAACAAAGAGAGAACTTGAAGAAAAAGAAATGAACATCTAAGGAGAAGTAGAGAGAAGATATGTAGAAAATGAAGGAAAAGAGTAAAAAAGAGAAAAGATAAATAAAGATGAAAAAATGTAAAAGTAGAAGAAAAAGAACAAAGATGGCAAACAAAAGAAAACAATCGAGATAAAGAAAGTAGAAGAGGAAAGGAAAGAAAGAAAATATGAAAAAAAGAAACGAGATCGAAGAAAAAAGAAAAATAGATGAAAAGAACGTTATGTAGAAAGAACGAAAAGGCGAACGAAAGAAGAAAAATAAAATAAAAAAGATAAAAAGAATGAGCGTTGAAGTAAAAGGTGAAATAGTAGAAAAAAAAAGAAAATATTTAGAAAGAAAGAAGGGAAGAAAGAAAATGAGATAAAAAAGAACGTCGAGGGAAAAAGAAAAAAGTTCAAAGAAAAAATATGTAGAATGAAAGAATGGACGAATGAAAGAGGAAATAAAGAAACATGTGATAGAAAAAAAAGATCGTCGAAGAAAAACAAAAACAGATGAAAGGAACGAATATGTCGAAAGAAAGAACGAAAGAAAAAATGAATGAAAGAAAGAAAAAATGATGCCCCAAAAAGAACGTCGACAAAAATAGAAAACAGATGAAAGGAACGAATGTGTAAGAAGAACGAAGAAAAGAATGAAAAAATGAAAAAAGTAAAAATAAAAGGAAGAAAAAAGGGATCCAAAAAAGAAGGTCGACGCAAATAGAAAACAAATGAAAGGGCGGAATATCTAGATAGAAAGAACGAAAGAAAGAAGGAACAAACGAAAGAATGAATGAAAGAAAGAAAAATGCGATCCAGAAAGAACGACGACGAAAATAGAAAACAGATGAAAGGGAGGAATATGTAGAAAGAAAGAACGAAAGAATGAAATAAATAATGATTGAAAGAAAGAAAAATGACATCCGAATAAAACGTAAACCACAATAGAAAGCAGATGAATGAAAAAATATGTAGAAAGAAAGAACGAAAGAAAGAAAGAATCAAAGAAATAACGAATGAAAAAAAGAAAAATGAGATAAAAATCGTCGACGACAATAGAAAACACATGAAAGAAAGAAATATGTAGAAAGAAAGAAGGAAAGAAAGAAGAACGAAAGGAAGAAGAAAGAAAGAACTAAAGAAATAACGAATGAAAGAAAGAAAAATGAAATCCGAAGAGAACGTCGACGAAAAAAGAAAACAGATAAAAGGGAGGAATACGTAGAAAGAAAGAAAGAAAGAAAGAAAGAAAGAAAAATGAGATCCAAAAAATAACGTCGAAGAAAATAGATGAAAGAAGAAATATATATATATATATATATATATATATATATATATATAAACAAATATCGAAAGTAAATAAAATAAAAAAATGAACAAAGAATTAGGATAAACCAAAGCAAAAGAAATGTGAGAAGCAAATGGAAAGGAGGAAACAGAAAAAATATATATAGAATAAAATAGAAAGAGAAACTGCAAGAAAGAAGAATTGTAGAAGTATAAATAAAGAAGATAACTCAATAAAGAGAAGAAAAGCAAAACTGATAAAATTGTCTGTAACTGCAATTGATTTCACCCGTGATCAATATTGCCATGAGGCATTGATTTTCTATCGTCATTTCTGAACGAGGAAAAGATATGAACCCTGTCAACCAAGTAATGTCATTGTTATGTAGGACTGTTGCCTGTCAGAAATTCTTTTTAGACGCCAATCATTACGATTTGGCGATAAGAATTAAGGGATTCAATTTCCCTTATTATTCCTGTCATTATTTGTTTAAAACACATGACATATAATCAATATTTGGAATGCAAATTAATGTTTTTAGGGGTTAGAAACTTAAGTTATATCTTCAGAGATATTAATATCATCAAAGGCATTTTTGTTGAAGATTCTGCGAAAAAGCACGTAAAAAGATAGAATCAGCTCAGAAAACAAACTGAAACATTACAGTATGAATAATAAAATATTGGAATCTTAACTATTTATTATTCGTTTTTATCAAGATGGATTTAATTAGGCTCTGTTAATGTGGGGAGATTAAAATGTTAACTATATATGACAAAAATAACAAAAAATAAGTTAATATGTTCAAATATTTTGTAAGGGTTTTTGGTTGGGTTGTGAGCGATTCACCATCCTTCCATATCGCTGTGAGCAAGAATAGAACATATCTACATCTGTATTCCGCACAGAAGAGTAGTCGCCCCCAAATGGAACAAGTAAATGTTGAGAGACAATCATATAAAGTAGACTTCTCAGTGTTTAAGTACGCAACCAAATCTGGTTTGCTTTGGTTTATTTTGTTTTACGGCTTATCAACCTCAATGGGTTATTTAATGCCGACAACATTTTTAGGATAGATTCGTATGAATAGAATATGTATTCTTTGGTTTACATTGGTTTGGTTTATTTTGTTTTACAGCATATCAACCTCAATGGGTTATTTAATGCCGACAACATTTTTAGGATATATTCATATGAATAGAATATGTATTCTTTAGCTTAGATTGGTTTGGTTTATTTAGTTTTACGGCATATCAAGCTGAATGGATTATTTAACGCTGACAAAAAAAATTAAAGCTGGTAATATTTTGGTTCTAGTAATAGATTTCCTTCAAAATTGCCGGTAATAATTTTGTTCATAAAAGTATTGCTTGTAATAGTTAACTATTTGCCCATAGCTGGGACCCTAACTGGTTCTACCACCCCGGTTAGGGTGGACCTGGGAACACCAGCAATTATGAGGTGGTTCCACGCACCTCAAATCCTCGTGACCAGAGGCCTTGCTGCTGGACGTATTTTAACGTCTTACTCAGGACTCGGATGTAGTTTAACGTCTTACCCAGGACGAGCAACCGAAACTGGGATATTAACAGTAGAATTACAGTGAAGAAACCAAGCATTATAAAGGAGATGCTATAGATCCATTCTGTTTCACTCATGTCGAATACAGCACCAATGACGATGGACAAGGCCCTATTAGACAAGAGTCAGGCGCGTTGGAAAACCTCATAAGAACCATCAAGTAGAGATTGTTGATATGGTAATGACATATCATAGGAGTCAAAAATCCTGCAACTGGCATCATACAAAATGCAAAAAGGAGAGCTAGACAGAAAGGGAGATAGGCTGAGTGGACTGGAAGGTCATTCACAGAGACTCGGACTTAGGGAAGCAACCGAGTGATTTTCGAGGGAGTTGGTCATTTGCTTACACCGGATCATTTACACGAGGCCAATGCTTTTGATGATGATGATGATCGTGACTTTGTTAAACAGGGTGAAATCTGGACACATGGGAAATCTCATTAAATATATATTTTTTATCTCCACAGATTAAACATGGTTTTGTTGAAAGAAAAAAAAAGACTGACTTTTTGCTGGTGTATGCTAAAAGAGCAGCTGTAAATGAAAATCACTGAAGCAACGTACTTGATTGAATGCACGAAGAGTGAACGTGATAGAACTGAAGGCCATTTGGAGTTATTGCACCAAGTTCGCGTGAATCTTGCCTTTGCATCACAAAGGATGGAAATCATATCGAAGGTGTTATTTATTTATATTTCAGTTCAATAAAATATTGTTGAAAATAATTTCTTGAAAATATGCATTTTTTCTGAAGGTGTCTATTCTTTAGTGACACAACCTGTACATTTAAGCTTCTCAAAAAAAAAAAAACATCAATAGGTTTACTCTTGAAGACGCAGTTTCTATTAAGTCAACATTTATACGAGTTAATACGGAATCATTAAGTCTTAATCCCTACATTAACTCAACAGTTACCAAATTACCGATAAAATAATCACTATAAATGCATTTCTAGAGACATTTAAACAGATTGTGGTTAAAAGAGTGTAGCGTGCTAATATTGTGTAAATAATCTATGATAAAATTATAATAATTGATTTTTATTCCAATACTTTTGATACCTCTGAAGAGTTGACGCTAAAAATCCATCAAACAGGAAGATAGAAAAGTCGTAGTGTTTTTTTTTAATACTCAAATATTTAGTATTGCTGTTTAATTACAGTCTAGATTTAACATTTTCTTGTTCGTTTAGTGGCATAGAAACGACTTATGTGTCTCTTAATGCTGAAATTTAATCTTCTTAGGAACATTAGTAAATTCATTTATAAACATTTACTGTTGGTATTCTTTATTTCAAAAATGTACGGATCACATTTTTTTTTATTATTTTACAAAAGTGTATTGCTGGCACTTTTTTTTTTTTACAAAAATGTATTGCTGCCATTTTTATCTTTTATTTTTTTTTACAAAAATGTATTGCTGCCATTTTTTTCTCTTTTTTTTTTTACAAAAATGTATTGCTGCCATTTTTTTCTCTTCTTTTTTTTTTACAAAAATGTATTGCTGCCAATTTTTCTCTTTTCTTTTTTACAAAAATTTATTGCTGCTATTTTTTTCTTTTTTTTTTTTTTTACAAAAATGTATTGCTGCCAGTTTTTCTCTTTTTTTTTTTTACAAAAATGTATTGCCGCCATATTTTTCTTTTATGTTTTTTACAAAAATGTATTACTGGTATTGTTTTTTTTTATTTTTCCAAAAATGTATTGCTGGTAATTTTTTTTTTTTTTTTTGTTAAAAAAGTTTATGCATGTTTTTTAGTTTTACAAAATTGCATTGCTGTCATTTTTTTCTTTTTATAAAAATGTATTGCTGGTATTGTTTTTTTTTATTTTTCCAAAAATGTATTGCTGCCATCTATTTCATTTTTTTTTTTTTTACAAAAATGTATTGCTGGTATTGTTTTTTTTATTTTTCCAAAAATGTATTGCTGGTATTTTTTTTATTTTTTTTTACAAAAATTTATGCATGTATTTTTGTTTTACAATAATGTATTGCTGTCATTTTTTCTTTTTTTACAAAAATGTATTGCTGCCATTTTTTTCTTTTCTTTTTTTTCCCAAAAATGTATTGCTGGTATTGTTTTTTTTATTTTTCCAAAAATGTATTGCTGGTAGTTTTTTTTTTTTTTTTTTTTTTTTTTACAAAATTTTATGCATGTTTTTTGTTTTACGAAAATGTATTGCTCCCATTTTTTTCTTTTTTTTTACAAAAATGTATTGATGGTATTTTTTTTTTATTTATCCAAAAATGTATTGCTGGGATATTTTTATTTTTTTATTTTTACAAAAGTTTATGCATGTTTTTTTGTTATACAAAATGTATTGCTGCCATGTTTTTTTTTAATATGTTGCTGGCATTTTTTGTTTTTTTTTTACAAAACTGTATTGCTGGCATTTTTACGATGAAAATGTATTTCTATGCATTCATTGTTTTTTCACCCCATTTTCGGGGTGAAATAATTGCCCGTAGCTGGGACTCTCAGAGAGCGTAATATCCGAGTTAAAGTGGACCTGAAAACAATAGCAGTTAAGACGTTGTTCTGCGCTCTTTCTTACTTCCATATCACTTATACTAATTATTTTAATTCACGCAGTACAATGCTTGAGAGATGAACTGTAGTGTTACTGTTAAAACTGTTATGATAAATGAGAAGTGTGCCATCAATAAATGTAGTTAAAATAGAAAGTGAAGAATATGGTAAGATGGATAGATAACGATTTACCCTTGATTGAAGTGGTTAAATATTTAGTGTTAAATGAACCAAACACGAAGGAATCTGTTTCACAAAGAAACAGATCTAGAAATAAATCTGTTTTGCTTCTTACCTTTAGACAACGTAGGATATGTTGTAATTCAATTCATGATGTGTTCAAGCTGTAAACGTTTGAACAGGTGAAATTATACAATAAAAATAATTAGAACATTTTTCATGGAAATAACGATAGATTAGCGGTATGGTTGAAACATTGTATCTGCGGAATAGTGGTTGCAGTGGGCAGCATAAGACAGTCCCCCATAAGACTACATGAACATATTTTTTTACATTTTCTCAAAGTTGGAATGTGATTTCTGAGCAGCTCTTGTCCATATACTCCAGGTTAGAGAAGGTGAAGATCATCTTGAATAAGTTGGAAAATAATCCCGGAATAATATATATGTATTTGAACTTTTTTTCCATCCTTCATGAGCTACCAATTCCTAGCTATAATTAATTAATGATGAACATGTCATTTCGTTCATGATCGATTTCATCACGATAATTTTTTGATCTGTTAAGCTGTAATATACATGAACCTATATATGAATACTTATTTAGCTATCAAAATATATTAGAAAATATTCAACTCAATTCATAAGGTGTTTGGCATGTGTGAGATGAGTTCCAGCAATGACAGTCCAAAGAACAGTGAAAAAGACTTGAAAATGAAATCGTACATGAAACGTGTTACTCCAGGACAGAAAGTTAGAGAGTCAGAGAGGTGAAGATCATCTTGAATACGTTGGAAAATAATCCCGTAATGGTATATATATATATATATATATATATATATATATATATATATATATATATATATATATATACGAAATTTATTTAAATCCTTCATGCGCTTCTGGCCCTTAGCTACGATTAATTAATGATGAATATGTCATTTTCGTTCATGATCGATTTTATAACGTTATTTCTGTGGAATTCTAACTACGACACAGACACGACATTGGTTATTGATAATGCCTGCGATAGTCGAAGTACTTCAACACAAATAACAAAAAATACGGCTTATCCACAACTTTGGGCACGATACTTAACACCTTATTCGAAAAATTGGTAATATATAATAAAAAATAAAAAAGACTGACTATAATGAAAAATCTGGTAAGTCAAAAGTGAGCGCGTAATATCCAAGCTTCCGTAAACATAAGGTACAGAACAAAATGAAACTAGTCTATAAAGGTTGAAATACTCGTTGTCAGAAACTTATGATAATCTGAGATAAGACAGTGACCTTGCCTCTGAAAACAAGAAAATAAGCATGTGATATTCAATGTGTACCTTGTATCTATCTACGTGTGCATTTCACACGGAAATAGAAAAATTGATGACAGGTCATATGTTATATCAGAATGTATCGATCAATTGTTGGTGATCAATTACTAGGAGATACTTCCATGTAGACTGTAGACTTCGTTGCTTCCAGCGAATCAAGTACGGGGAAACAACGTCGGTTGCAGATTGGGAATAAAAAAAAGAATAACAATCAATCCAGTTTCTGCCGTGTTTCGGATCAATGTAGGAAAAATTTCGTTCCTAGGAAACCATAAGAAATAATCTTTTGCAGTCTCGTCATGATAACTCGCAGAACTGACAAACTACTAATACAAAAGCCAGAAGTCTTTCTAGAATTTAGTTAATAGATTAGAACTCCTTTAGATTGAAGCGGAAATTAGTATGTAATATTTCACAAGAATGTGTTTTGTTTGTATATAAATGTGTGTATATGTGTGTGCACTCGTACATGTGTGCGTGGAGCTAATTTTAAATACATTATAAGGTATGCTATATTTATGGATTGACGTGCAGGGATAGGCGTGTGTAAATAATAGAGACTCCTGGTATTTAACTTTTAGTGAGTAGGGAACTATGGACTCGGAACTCAATCACTGTCTGGCAATATACTTTGCCTTAAACGAACAACGGACACACAAAGATACACAAATTCATATATAAAACACAGAAATATACATATAAAATCATTCACATGCATCCACGCAAATTATTTACTTAAAGTTAGAAAGGTAGCGATAAAAGATATAAACACACACACACACACACACACACACACACACACACACATACATATATATATATATATATATATATATATATATATATATATATAGAAATTCACAGATTGACCGTTGTGCTGTATATACAGAATATTAGTGCGTCTAGATTTGCGATTGTTTTCAAGCAGATGTGATAATAAGTAAAGTAATATATAAATTCCAACGTTCAGAGTATTAATCCAAAATACCGATAGTGGAGCGATAAATACTTATTTATTATAATTTTATCATATAGACATTATTTATTTCGATTCTAACTGTTGAAGTTACATCTTTTTGAGTAATATGGTTTTGTCTATATTAAAATTATAATAAATAATTTTTATATATATATATATATATATATATATATATATATATATATATATATATATATATATATATATATATATATATATATATATATATATATATAGATAGATATATATATATATAGAGAGAGAGAATGAGAGAGAGAATTTGAACACTGAGTGGTATAAGCCATTTCTGAATGTAATGACGTTTTCCCCGCGGAGGGCAGTTTTGAGTCCTACTGAGTCTCCATATTTTTCTAACAAGATTTCTCGAATATTCATGCCGATAGAGGTATACATATTCATATATAAATAAATATCCTGTTTAATAAGCAAATAGAACGTTTAAATTAAAAACATGTTAGATGTAACTAGTTTCGTAAAACATATATATATATATATATATATATATATATATATATATATATATAACAAAGGCACGTCCAATTCCTTTTATAAATATTTAGATGTGAATATATACATTTATATTTTAGCTTTACTTCTATAATTCGCTAAAAAGTAAATATGTGCGGATGCCTGCGTTTTATTAATGAATTTACATTTAAAATACATATAATTTAAGTACGTTTATTTTAAATAGAAAATTAAAGAAACAATCCCCATATAAAATGTAGATTGCCTCATTATTTCAATAACAAGATATATTTAACAAAATTTATGTCACTGTCTGTATTGACACAACAGTTGAAAATTGCGTCGGACTTGATACTCCGAATCTGAGTGGCGCTAAAAGGTGAGGATATATATATATATATATATATATATATATATATATATATATATATATATATATATATATATAAAATATATTATACAAATACATACCTGCAACAAACTATTTCTTATCTAACAGTTAAAATATTTCATCCTTCGAAATGGTTAAATATATAGCTGAAAGCCCTCGGATAAAAAGAACATTCGGACAGTTTTTATATAATTTATCATCTGAAACGAAAAACATTATTAGATCGCAAGAGATATTCATAAAAAAAACAAAAAAGTATTCAATGAAATATTCATGAAAAAAAATTGCTGCCTAAATACATAAATTATATATATATATATAATATATATATATATATATATATATATATATATATATATATATATATATATATATACAACGGTGTTAGTATGGACAGCACCTGTGTTCCTACTTCCTCTAGCTTTTTATAATGAAACACCAAACACCAATGGTATAACGACACTATTTTTAAATTATAGAAAGATAGTAAAGAAATTGAAAATCTAAAACTCATCTTTGAAAAGATCTATACAAAATTTCACATAAGAACTTATTAACAAAACCCCATTCCTCGATGTTTACGCAGACGACAACACTAATATATTTAGCAAGAATCAACAACAAAAATCGACGTCTTCTCTACTTAATATTGGGGATTCCCATAATATAGTGATTTTCCAAGGCCGAAAGTATGGGGCAACCAGTGAGGATAGAACTCATTACTCAGTCGCAATTCAGTTCTACCGAAACAATCTCATTAACCATTACTCCCCCACAAGGCACATAAATGCCTTTAATGTATAATAACAATGTGAAATGAAGAAACTTGCTAATTACATGAAGCATCGTTTTCCCTGAAAATATTTTCAGCACACGCAGAAATGTCGAACAGATCTTGCTGAATAATAATTTCCCTAAACTTTTTATCAATAATCAAATAAGATTATCGATACACAAATTAAACGCACACATACTGAAAATACAGCACAACATTTACTGCAGCCAGATGCACAAAATATATAAACAGGACGAATTCTCCCCGCATCACATAACAATGCAAACCACTCGTGGACACAAGTGTACATGTAAATCTTAGAATAGAAAATAAAAAACTGCAACCTCATAATTACCATTAAGAACATATTTTTAAAATCTAATGCAGTTTATCAATTTCGTTGTTCAGTACTAAACTTGGATTCTCGTGGACACAAGTGTACATGTAAATCTTAGAATAGAAAATATAAAACTGCAACGTCATATTTAACATTAAGAACACATTTTAAAAATTCAATGGAGTTTATCAATTTCGTTGTTCAGTACTAAACTTGGATTCTTGCAAGAAACAAAGTATTTCAAGAGCATATTTGGGTCAGACCACAACTACGTTAAATTGAACATTGATAACACGATTGATATTATATCGATAAAGAAACACTTATGCTAAACTTCCCAATCCCATGTAGATAAGACTGTCATTATAAAATGTAATTGTAAAAGATGTTTGCAGATAATGGAAGTACTTTTTATGTAACAGTTTCAGGCAACCCGCAATATTAATTGCTTTGAAGTCATGCGTTGAATTACAACTATTCCAATACAACTGAGCTAAGAATTAACATTGCTTCTATATAACATTGTAGCTTAGAAAATAAATACAAAAAAACAACAGTTTAATAACGAACAACTTGAAAATGATTAAATCATTAGCCAAAGGCGTTTGCCACAATAATAACCTGGGAATTTTTTCGAACTCACCATGAAAAAGCGAATAAAATTGAAGAGAGGGTGCGAATTTGTATCAATATTGGTGAATTTAAATATATATTGATGAAACACATGGATGTTTAAAAAATAATGAAATTTTAATATCTAAGGGCGTTTTTTCTTTGTTCTGAAACTTTCTAAAATATTTTCGTTAAACAATCAGTATATATCCAGTATATTGATGACGCTTTATTAATATATCTCCAGAAAACTAATTTTCCCGACCTTGTAGTTAAACTAAATGTAGAGTTTTATGTTTATTTCGGCAGGCCGAAAAAACTTAATACCCATTACGTGAAATAGAACAATTGAGTGTCTATACACTACAGGCAAACGTTTGGGATCACCCTGCTCTTCTTCAAACACCTTAATATTGAGATAGTTTTATATTTTTAAGTAAAAATGAAATTTCACTGCCTACAATATATTTAGTTTTATTTAAACACATAAATATAGAAATTATCATGCTACAGCGTCACATTTTGTTTTCCTCAATAATACCATGGTCTGCCTTAATTACTGTTTTACAACTTCTTATAAATGTTTTGAAAGAAATAGATGACATAATATCTCAAATATTCTTCAAGCACTGAAAATGCTCACTCTCAATCTTTGAGTATTCTATTCAAATTCTCTCAAATTCATCCCATAATAAGTCAACGGGAGAGAGGTTAGGTGATTGAGGGGGCTAAGTTATAATTTCCAAAATGTTGTTCCTTTTTTGACTCGAAATTATTTTGAAATAAATTAGAAAAGTGATTTACTTCGTTGTCTTGTTGAAAGTTTACTTATTTTCTAATTATATGTTAACCAGATAGTATAGCATGTATTTGCAAAATCGAATTTTTTGGTACCTTTTTCAGGATTCACTTGACTTGAAGCAAATTTACATCCCTCTCCTTTCCCAAACGCTACCACTCCATAACACACCGATCACAATGCTTAACTGTAGGAATCAAACATTCATGATTCAGTTTTTCTACTGGCATTTTTCACTTATTTTAATACCAAAATTTCAAATTTGAACTCATCTGTCCACAATAAATTCTGCTACTCTTTCAATGTTCAATTCTCATGTCTTTGTGAACCCAACAATGTTTTCTGATGATTCAACTTCCAAAATACAGGCTTCTTGATGGCTATGTACATCCTAAGTCCCGCTGATCGAAGTTGATTTTTTTTTTATATTTCAGAGTGACACTGATTTTTCTCTAGAGGAATTAAGTTCAGCTGTCAAATCCAGAATAGTTTTCTTTCTATTTCATTTGCTCTTAATAACCAAGTGATTATTTATAGCAGCAATTATCACGGTGGGTGGGGTTACTTATGAAAAACAAAATATAATGTTTACTTACAAAATATTCATAATTTAAAAAAAGGTATCGCGGACAAATTAATCCAAATTTGAACATTTTGATAGTGAAAGGAGCCTGGTGAAGACCGAAAAATAAAAGCAAATTCACTGAAGATACTAAAATGTTATTCTCTACATTAAATGCAAATATAAAAATATATAATTTTAAGGCGTATTTATAAATAAATGCAAGTTTCTCTCAAAATTTTGCCTGTAGTATATATATAGAAAAAACACACATAGAAATATATATATATATATATATATATATATATATATATATATATATATATATATATATATATATATATATATATATATATATATATACACGCATATGTGTGTGTGTTTGTGTGTTTTCTATGTCGACAAAGATGTAAAAAATTCAGAATTAATCTGCATAAAAATAATAACAACATAGATGTCTTTCTTTTTGTTTTCCATGTCAAAAAAATACGTAAAACGTTCCTCAGAATTAATCTGTAGAAAGACACACACACTTATGTCGTAATTGTTTTTCTACAGATTTATTTTGGGAATTTTGCACACACACACACACACACACACACACACACACACACACATATTTGTACATTTGTATTTTATATATATATATATATATATATATATATATATATAAATTGAACATAGAAGTCAACACTTCGATCGTCTGTTTCATGCTAGGTGCAATCGTCAGGCCACGATTGCATCTAGCATGAAATAGACGGTCGCCTATATGTGCTGACTTCTATGTTCACTTTTATATTTACACACGATCTATCTCTGATATTGAGCGCTTTATCTCATAAATATAGCACATCTTAAGACTATATTTCTTCATGTATATATATATATATATATATATATATATAACATCAGTTCCCATCATAGTGAAAGTAAAATATTTAATGCACATAAGAAAATCAATTCTTTTATGAAATATTTTTATTTGGGCCTATTTTCACGTAGGCTAATAATTAACAAGCTTTGTCAGGTTGAAATTTATTACTGAAAGTGTGTTTGATTTTGAAGGTTTTTCCCATATACAATTTTATTAAAATACTTGTCTCACAAAATTCTACATGCATTTGACACGGTGGGAAGACTTAAATTGCAACAGGCGTTGTGATGTGTACAATAGTCACCATCGTTTCATCTGAAAATATATGTCAGTGTTAACATTTAAGAAGAATATAATATTGATCATTCTTTTCGATTTAATACCCGTAATCCAGTTATATTATCTACATAATACTGTGTAAATTGGAAGACATATTCAATAAGTTAATATTTGTGGGTTTATTTCCTGTCAGAAAAGTTGGATAGCATATTTTATGTTAGCAGAAATTAGTTGACCAGAATCAAAGATATTTTTCCCTGATTTCCATCCAGGATTCTAATTTTGGTGATTCTTTCAGTATGAGCTATCACGGTGTATCGGATGTCAAAATGAAATCATCAATCACTGTCATTTCATCAAGCTTTCCCGTATTCACCACAAACACGCAGTTCCGTCGGCAGGTTGCATCTGGCGACCATCTACTGATGTAAGACAGAGTGAACTAATTTTTAAGATAATGACATGACATTTAGAACATTTTTTCTGGTTTACCCCACGGGCATTCCTGCTTGAATTAATTACAATGTTCCCTAATTCAAAACCTGAGCGTGTAATCATCGAAAATTAGTTCGATCTTTAGCAGACATTCACAAAGATTACAGAGATCATTATTTCTTTTTTCTTTTAATTTTCTGTTTCGCTTTTTAACTTTACATTTTTATACCGCTTAAAGTTCATTAAAAAAAAACATGAAAAACGGTAAAATAAATACGAATTACGAAGAGTTTAATTGTGACATCTCTGAACTCAAGATAGACGCTGTGTCATGCTCGTCATTCTAAATAAATGAATACTTCAACGTTAATTATATTTACCTGTACAGTAAAAAGTGTGGAAATGAGGCTTCAGTGAACCAGTTACTATAGTCAGGGTCACTGCTTTGCAAAATATGAAATAAACATAGCAAAAAAAAAAAAAAGAAAAGAAAAAGACGAAAAGAATATCGCGTAATATATTCGCGTGCCTAGATGAAGACCCAATATTCGCTTTCATTCTTTCTCTGTATTTATATCTAGTCTATGACCCTTGTCATATATTTTCGGATATTTGTGTGGGAGGGGATAGTGTTACGATATGGTTTGTGAACCGTGTTCATATTTCGAACAATTATTTTTTTTATGACTTCTATTTTCACGACGTTGGCGATCATTGTTTTCTACGAATTATTTTCATTTGTAATTCTTGATTATTTGTTCTCGCTGTTATCTCTCGCAAGTAAACAGTTATCCCCGAATACCAGTGGCCAGCTAGACTCATTTTAAACAATTCTTTCACTTTCTGTACATTTTCATTGAGCTATTCTACTTTAGTCTAACTGCATTTGTTCTTTTTTTTTTCTTTGTGTAGATTACTACATTCATTTCCGTGTCTTCGCATAGATCCCCCCTGTCTATATTTCTGAGATTAGGTATTATGTACATTATTTACATTACTCGGATATTGTCCTCATCATTGTAGCCATATTTATTACAAAGTTTCGGCCTTCCAGTATCTGTCTATATTTCTGAGATTAGGTATTATGTACACTATTTACATTATTCGGACTATTGTACTCATCTTTGTCGCCATATTTATTACAACGTTTCGGCCTTTCAGTATCTGTCTATATTTCTGAGATGAGGTATTATGTACACTATTTACATTACTCGGATATTGTCCTCATCATTGTAGCCATATTTATTACAAAGTTTCGGCCTTCCAGTATCTGTCTATATTTCTGAGATTAGGTATTATGTACACTATTTACATTACTCGGATATTGACCTCATCATTGTCGCCATACTTATTACAAAGTTTCGGCCTTCCAGTATCTGTCTATATTTCAGAGATGAGGTATTATGTACACTATTTACATTATTCGGACTATTGTCCTCATCATTGTCGCCATACTTATTATAAAATTTCTACCTTTCAATGTCTGTCTATATTTCTGAGATGATGTATTATGTACACTATTTACATTATTCGGACTATTGTCGCCATCTTTGACGCCATATTTATTGCAACGTTTCGGCCGTTGTACGCTCCGGCCTTCTTCAGGTATTTGAATTGTCGAACTGAACCCTTTATTTCGCTCAGTGTGGTACAATGTTCTAGTTCCACGTGCTTTGTCTAATGGTTGTCAGTTATCAGTTATCTCCGGTTAATTCCACTCTTCAAGTTCTCCACTGCCTTAAGCAGGTATTGAACTCACACTCTTTGTGTCCTCTCACTGGATCTAACCAACGCCTTTATCTAAACCGACATTCACTGGACAGTCTATCAATTCCAAATCCCACCTTCCTTTTCTTAATTCTTTATTTTTTAAATCTTTAATTTTTTTTTTTTTTAATATTTTGTATTTTTTACTCGTCAGTGTGTTTATAGTAACTGTTTGATGGTTTACCTTTTGTAATCATTTTTGTTTTCGCCATCCCCATGTTTTCATAAGCATTATTTGTGAGGGCCTTTCGGCCATCCCCACCAAATCCACCTTCTTAAAATAAAAGCTTTATTGTCGTGGCCCTTTATTTTTTTTTTTTTCTCTTTTTAAACTTTTAAATCTTAAATTTTTTTTTTTTGTATTTTTTTCTCCCCTACTCGTCAGTGTGTTTGCCCATAGTAACACCTTTTGTCCTAATCATTCTACAGCTGATGTGCTTACGGCCATCACTGTAAACCGTCTACCGAGCTCTTCAAAATAACGCGGGAAGCTCGTGTCGTGGCCCTAGACATCTCCAAAGCATTTGATAAGGTTTGGCATGCCGGCCTTCTTCGCAAGCTCCAGGGTTATGGCATTACGGGTCGATTGTTTGACCTAATACAATCATTCCTGTCAAACCGTGAATTGAAGGTCGTTCTCAACGGATTCTCCTCCAGTTCCTATCCCACGAACGCAGGTTCCTCAAGGCTCCATCCTAGGCCCCACTTTATTCCTTATCTACATAAATGACCTTCCTGACGCCATAAATTCCCAAGTTGGCATCTACGCGGATGACACCACAATTTATTCCTGCCTCAAAAACAAATCTAGTGTCACTGACAAAACTAACCTGGCCGTGCGTCTCGAAAAGGACTACCAATCGGTTGTGAACTGGCGCAGGAATTGACTGGTCAAAGCTCAATTTCTCGAGAGCAACTCTCTGCAGCTGGTCGGTCTCACGTTGATGGCTGACCTGAGAAGGAACGAATACATTGAGTCAATTGCTTCGTCCATTGCAAGGAAAGTTGGCTCCCTGTTCCGCGCTAGGAAATTTTTCTCCCCGGAATCGATCCTCCAGATCTAAAAATCAACAATTCGCCCTTGCATGGAGTATTACTGCCATATATGGTCTGGAGCCCCTTCTGTTTGCCTCATGGTTCTTGATAGGCTCTAGAGGCAGATATGCAATATAACTGGCCCTGCTCTGGCATCTCGTCTACAGTCACTCTCTCACAGACGCGCCGTCGCCTCTCTCTGTCTTTTTTACAAATACTTTCATGGTAATTGCTCCGAGGAGCTGCATTCGTTGGTTCCCAGACTTCATGAGTCCAAGCGCTCTACGAGGCTGGCATCCCGCTCTCACCCCTTCACTGTCGAAACTGCTAAATGTAGCCGTCTCTTTTACTCCAATAGCTTCATGTCTCGCATCTCTCGTTTGTGGAACGCCCTTCCCTATTCCAGTTTCCCTGAGAGCTATAATCTCCAGCTATTCAAATGTAATGTCAATCGACATTTCCAGTTGCCTTGATCTATCCACTACCCTTCTCCTCACCCTTTCTTTTATCACTCCTATCTGATCTTGCTCTAAATTTTCTGTAACCGCTTGCGTCCTAGTGGCTTCCCGCCTTCCTTGGGTGAATATATATATATATATATATATATATATATATATATATATATATATATATATATATATATATATATATATATATATATATATATATATATATATATATATAATTCACCACCTAACGTTAACTGTAAAATTTAAGGAAAAAATTTAAATGGGTAGAAACATGAATGCGTGTGGAGAGATGTAATTATATGTGTAGGTATTTGTATATGTATATGCATATATACGGGTGCATATCGATACATG
>CAHIKZ030004486.1:555000-602500 GCA_903632075.3 Acanthosepion pharaonis
CTTCTTCTTCTTCTTCTTCACCTCTTTCTTCTTCTTCTTCTTCTCCTCCTCCACTCCTCCTCCTTCTCCTCCTCCTTCTTCTTCCGTCTTCTTCTTCTTCCGTCTTCTTCTCCCCTCCTCCTCCTCCACCTACCCCTCCTTCTTCTTCCTCTATTTCTTCTTCTTCTTCGTCTTCTTCTTCTTCTTCTTCTTCTTCTTCTTCTTCTTCTTCTTTGTGTCTTATCCCTTCAGGATGTTTCTCCAAAATTTCCTTTCCTTTTCACCTCTTCATAATTTTTTGTCTTTTTCTTAACTCTCCTAAGCCTTGTTCTTTACTCAATTTACTGAAGATCGCTAGGTAGGTTATGCGTTGTTCTCTTTGTCCCTCTTGTATTCAACACGTCCTGTGATTATCAAATTCTTCAAGCCATCGACCCTCATTAAAAGTTCTAGAAAATTCAACAGCATATATAGTGGTGGCTTTTACTTTTTCTTATTACTATTAACTACGAACACGGCCACAATGTGCTAACTGTGTTCGGAAAATAGCATATCTCTATAACACTAAAAACGTACACACAACGCACACAACCAATTAAATTGAAAAAATAAAATCATCCTTGATAATGTCTAAACCTATAGCGCTCGGGATTATAAAACATTTGGACAGTTTCTACACATATTGTCCCCCTCCCCCAAAAAATGTTTGAACCAAAGAAATATTAAATAAAAAGCTTAATCGCAGTACCTTGTCAGTCGCCTTTAACGAAACATGCATAAATAAAGGATTGCTGGCTTAATACAATATATATATATATATATATATATATATATATATATATATATATATATATATATATATATATGATAAATAGTACACTGATACCAAATAAGTTTGGTGAAATGATGTCTACGTCGATTTCGACAAAGATGAGGACATTATTCCGTACGAAACTAATGTGAATAATGATAACTCCTCATCTCACAAATTCAGACAGAAATTATTGATTTTTTTTGTATTGTATATTATTACTATCTTCCTTATATTTGTTGATGAGCTCTTTGGAATTACTTCTGCAGACAGACGCCTAAAAATCTGATCTTCCGTCCGAAGTCTTGAATTCTAAATACCTCAAATTAAAAAAAAATAGTTTCACGTTTTTAACATCAAGCAAAAATAAATGTTGGAATTGCAATATTCCAGTCTGCTATTTGATCTCTGGACAATGGAAGGATTTCTATGGTGTCCAGATGGGCTGAACCATCTGTTAAAGAAGAACAAAAATAAATACTTCAAGAACTGTCTGTTTACCATTCCTCTCTTTGTTTTAAGAAAACATTTATCAAGCTGTATCAGACAAGAGGAATATAGGATGAAGTTTAGTTTTACTATACTGTCTACAATGATTTTCATTCAACTGTTTGGCAGGTTACAAAGAAAGAAAGAAGGAAAGAATAGGTAAATGTAAAACGTATAGAAAACACAAGAGTAGAATAAGGAGACATAAGAATTAAATGAGAAGGAAGGCAAGAAGTAAAGAAATAGAAAATGAAAGAAAATTAAGGAAAAGAAATAAAGGGTGAAAGAAAGAAAAGACGGAAGAAATTGAACGTTAGTGAAAGAATGTGAGAAAGAACATGGCGGAATGAAAAAGCGAGACAAAAAGAAAAAGACAAAGAGAAATGAAAACAAATGAAAAATCATTAGAATTATGAAGAAAGGTAGAAGGAAATAAAAGTTACTAACATGTGGGAAAGAAAGACAAAAAGTAAGCCAATTCAAAAGAAATACGGTAGATATAGAGAAAGAAAAGCTAGGAAGAAATGAAAGAAACTAGAAAAAAATATTAAAAAATATCGATAGAACGAAAGAATGACAGAAAGAAAGATAGAAAAGCGAGGAAGAAGTTAAAAAATAAAAAGAAAGAAAAAAGAAAGAAAAATGACGATATAAAGACAAGAAGAATAACAGATAGAGAGAAAGAAATAAAAGCGAGGAAGAAGTGAAATAACTAAAAAAAAAGAAATACAAAAATAGAAAATGACGAAAGAAAGAAAGAAAGAAAGAAAGAAAGAAAGAAAGAAAGAAAGAATAACAAATAGACAAACTGATGAAAAGTGAGGTAGAAGTCAAAATAAGCAAATCACAAAAGAAAGAAAGAAAGAAAGAAAGAAAGAAAGAAAGAAAGAAAGAAAAAAATGAAAAGCGAGGAAGAAGTGAAAATCTGACACGGAAATAAAATAATGTGGGAGAATCTCTTAATAGAAGAAAAGGAAAATTTGAATTCGAAAAATGAAAAAGAAAGGAAACGGAAAGAAATGAGAAAATAAAGGATGAAACAAATGAAGAGTTTGTCCAAATCGGGGGGGGGAGAGAGAGAGAGAGAGAAAACAAAAGAAAGGGGATGAGGTAAGTAGAAGAGAGATTTTAATCAAACATCGAATAAAATATAGTTTTAAAAAGCCAATAGAAGTGATTTCAGTTCTGCGGAAGCGAAAAGAAAAGAAAGTAAAATAGGCTTCTTCTGACAATGAACTGATGCATTGGCAAATGATGTAAAAATACTGTCGAATCCGTCAAGTCGCACTGTGCGGGCTCAAACAAGATGAATGCAATAAGAATTAGTTTCCGCGACGTCCGCTAGAGTGTCACTGTTCTCCATTTTAACACCCACATACACCAGTAACAATGAAGATGCGAAAGATTTATGAAGACCTTTAAAGAACGATTTCACAAAGGCAACTTCTGCTAAAACGAGCGAATATTTGTTATAAATTTAGAACCTCGTGTCGAAATAGCCACGAGCTCAAGATGGGGGACTATTTCCTTACATGACCGTCCGTTATTACTACGTGGCATTTTCACAGCATGTATACGATATGAGTACTACAGGGCTTTCAATAAAAGTACATACATATTAAGACAGTTTTATGTTTATACATTCTTTTTTATATAGATACAAATATTTAAGTAAATGTTCTGTTTATAATAAACAGTATTAAAGTAACATTTACCGGCCTGAATGTCCGAGAAACTTTCATACAAAATATACGTCCTCCGGCAGGAATCGAACCTGTATCCTATACGGAATCGTCATATAGCCTGACGCGGCTTTAATCGATTGGGCCACAGAGGAGCGTTCGGAAGACGAATATTTTCTATGAAAATTTCTCGGACATTCAGACCATTAAATGTTGCTTAATACTGTTTATTAGAGCATTTACTTAAATATTTGTATCTATAAAAATAATGTATAAACATAAAAATGTCTTAAAATAATTGTCGGACTTTGTCCATTTCATTATATATATATATATATATATATATATCATGTTGTTCTTAATTTGTCTTTATAGACTGTGTTGTGATGTTGATGTTTTTAATCGAATAAGTAATTGAAGCGTCAAGTCAAATTACATAAAAGTCCGATACAGTCGTTTTCCATGCAAAAACACTTGAAAAAATGTTGAATCCTTCTTTTTTACTCCCCCACCCACAACAATGTTCTAAATAGTAGAGTAGACTGGCCCCTTCTAGCAGTAGTTAGCAAACAGTCTAAAAAAGGATAAGTCTGAATGCCAAAATGTATGTAGTTTTGGTGTAGCAGATACTATTTTTTAATGCAATATTCTCTCGCAAAAATATTCTTGCTACCTAAAATATTCTTAATATCTAAAATGATTGACGGAAGGACGGACTTACGGCAGCCACATAATCATACTTATTATAAAACCCAGGTTGTGTGTGTGTGTGTGTGTGTGTGTGTGTGTGCCTGTTCGTTTATATATTGGATCGGATTTCCTACATTTTTCAACCGATTTCAACAAAACTTCACAGGACTACGTAAAATTACCTTGTGGTGGTTCTGACAGCGCCAAAAATTGGAAAAACACAATTGTTTTTGCACGAAATCAATTTGAAAATACGATTAAGAGGCATCGCTGTCGAGAATGAAAGGGAGACAGCTCATATTGAGTTATAAAACCCAGGTTGTTTGAGAGTGTGTGTATGTGTTCGTTTATATATGGGATCGGATTTCCTACATATTTCAACCGATTTCAACAAAACTTGCACACTTTTTTCTTTATTTTTACATTCAGAATGCTTTAAAAATTCTATTTACAAGACAATTGTTTATAATAAAATTCTATTCAATCGGTAGACTCATAACGATTGAAAACAATGTTTTTGTTTGAGTTTGGGTTTGACCAATTCGAAAAAAAAATAATAATTAAAACATGCGTGTCCGTCAACATTAAACAATAATCTTTGTCAATTTTATTTTTCAGTCTTTACGATGGTCGATACTTGATCTATCTCTTAATGTTACATCCCCGGCAACGACGGGCTCTACTGATAGTTTTATATATAGTTTGACCAAAAGATTTATTGAATTTTACTTGTCACAAACTAAACACATTGAATCAAGACAATGTTCATTCATATTCTTACTTTTGCCCGCCTTCCCAAAAGTCTAAAGTCACAATATTAATGGAATCAGTTTGTCAATCTAGATGATTTCTCAATCATTAACCTGTGCCTATGCGAATGGAAAACAAATTCAATTAAATTAAGATGTATAGATTTGAAAACAATATTCAATTAAAATAGATCTTTAGGACGATATTAAAACTTCCTGCAAGTTAAAGTTAAAGAAGATAAAATCAAATGAATAAAAGAGAACGCCAGATTTTCTTCCGTCCATCAAAGTTTTTTTAATGTATAATTAAAATGTTCTAAGATGGAGAATGAAACACTCTTTTCATTGTATCATTCAACGAGTGCATGCGTTCGGAATGATTCTAGTTTAGGATTTGACTTTTTTTAGTCCGATATTTGCCGAACGTTGGTGGATTTCGACGAGACATTGCGAAGAGACAGTTGCTAATCCGTGCTAAAGGACGGACCACAAAACGTGCCGTATATATTTAGACGGCAGAATGTCTAAACTGAGAAAGAACGACTAGCACAAATATCCTACCATTATGACCGAACTAAACCGGTGAAATGCCACGTATTATTGATCACACATAAATACGGAATTGTTTTCTGCATATATTTATATTTGCATGAGTATTAAATAGTATAAGTTACAGTTCATATATCTTTATTAGAAATATTTAGCATAACTTATTTGCTGGTGTGAAATTATTATGAAACTTAGGGTTGTTCATTGTAGCAGAAATAAGTTTTATAATTCCATGGCTGGTGTAGAATTCTTTTGTCGAAAGCTTACCAGAGCTCAAAATTTAACCAAAGGAAGGAAATATATTTTTCTATGTAAATAAAAAAAAAACAAAATATTCTGATGCGTTTTCCTTTATATCAATTTTAGGGTTGTTATAAAAAAAAAAAAATTCGAATATGCAGAAAATAATAACTGAGTACGAAAATAAGGTGCACTTGTGGATGGGAAGTTTAAAAATTTTGACAAGCCGTTTAGCTGACAGGTGTTACCAGAAATCATCCTGAGTCAAAGTTCAGATAATTGTTTCGAACACATTTTGATAGCAAGGGAATTTTAAGGATCATTACTAAAGCTAAATTTTATTGTTTAATTTCAATTTAATTTAATTTCAATTTTACCGGCACTTATGCTATCAACGTTGATGTTAATTATGGCTGGTAATTCATAAGATGATGGAGTAATGGATAGTGGCTCGGATTGAGGAATAGGAGAGCCGAGTTCGAATTCCAGACGAATCCATTATATTCGTTAATGCTTCTTCTCCCCACCCCTAGCTATAGGTTTATAGGTTCTATAGATCTGGATGGCAACTAGTCTAGCGCGGAAAGAAATTGCAAAATACTTCGGGAAAAAATCTGCCTCGTCAGTCATGTATCGAAAGGTATGAATAATCTTCTTCATGCATCGAAAGGTATGAAACCTCTTGCTATGGATAAATAGCAGGACAGTCCGGGTTTTATAGCCTTGGATGGCGACTGGTCTACCGTGGAAAGAAATGGTAACCAACTGCGAGAAAAAATCTGCTTCGAAATACATCGAAAGATACATGATCACCTAAGTGTGTATCACGCATGACACATAACTGATTGAATTCATTTGGCACTATTTGACTGGATATTGAAAATTATGCAATAACAGGCAAATAAAAAATCCCGGAATAAAGAATTTCTCCTCAATGATAAAATGATATCGGTTAAAGGAATATGATCAACAGGGAAAAGTCGAATTTGCTGCAACAGCTGCTGGGTTTGTCATAGAATTCCCCATACGATGGGAAGAGAAAAAGATGACGTCCGAAATCAGTCAATGTCTTGATACTAAATGAACCGGTTGATTTGTTGCGTGAAGGACGCATCAAATGCCAGAAATGTTCAAAATTATTTTGTTTCCTCAAGGTACATGACTGTAAATTTTTAGTACATATATATATATATATATATATATAATTCCATCAATAACAACCCTACACGCAAGCCACCAATCTGCCATTGGGTGGTATGCCTCTAGCGTCTACCGCTGGTGGCTCGCTGTTGGAACACCGCCGTGTTCGTCTCGGTAATGTTACCACTGGCGGGCCACTAACGGCTTGCGTGTAGCGAATATTACTTGACTTTGATGAAATCCAATTAAAGGTCTAAACACGTTATGCAGATTTTAGTTTTCAATTTATCGTTAAATTACACAATAATATATATATATATATATATATATATATATATATATATATAGTGATTTTCCAAGCGTAGCTTAGATGTGATGACCGAACTGTCTAGTCAGTCGTAATTGTTGTAGCGAGACAAGAGTGCTAACAATTATTCCGTCTCCAGTTGCTCAATGTTTATTTTAATAGAAACAATTGCACGCATAGCTTAGATGTGGCACAAGGTCGAATGTATGGAGCAACTAATGATTATCGAACTGATTATTCAGTCGTAATAGCTATAGCGAGACAAGCCTGCTAATCATTACCCCACTTCGAAGCATATATATATATATATATATATATATATATATATATATATATATATTAAAGAAAAACAGACCACTTTAAGGTTCCATTATAATAATTTATTTCACCAGAGCTCTTTTAAAGGATTCTGGATCATCAGATAGCAATTCCAAAAGATGAAACGAAACGAAATGAAAATTCATACTTTTGATGGTTAGTGTAAGTTTTTGAAATTTAACAGGGGGTAATGAGGGATGGCTTGGGAGACATGGTCGAGTTTACAGAGGGTTTATTTAATATTTCTTTCAATCATACTTAGTATTAGGGGAGGAGGTACCAGACCTTGACCTCTTTAATCGGTTAACTTAACGGAAGTGATATATTGAAAAGGGAGGGGAGAAGAGAGAAAAAGAAAAAGAAAAAAAGAAAGAGAAAGAAGGTGGAAGTAAAGAGAAAAAAGGCTGTAAATAGTTTTCACGTAGGAAGGAGAGGGTGGTATAGGTTTAGCAATTTATGTAAATATATAGATTTTAATGTTTGATAGTAATTTAAATGTCTAAAAAATCTACGAAGAAATTAATTTGATTCTTATATATATATATATATATATATATATATATATATATATATATATATATATATATGAATATTACAAACGTAGCTTAGACTTGGCACAAGGCCGAAGGAATCTTCTCTGGCGCTCATAATTTCCACCTTGTGTAACATCTAATCAACGCTATGGGGAATCTTCAAAATATATATATATATATATATATATATATGTGTGTGTGTGTGTGTGTGTGTGTGTGTGTGTGTGTGTGTATTTGTGCATTTGTGTGTGTGCGTATGTGTGTGCTAGTTTAGAAAGCCTTAAGATAAAGTGTGAAACAAACTTTTCATGGTGTCAATCAACGAAAGCATGAGTCCGGAATGTTTCTAGATTCAGATTCGATCTTTTTGGTCAGATATTGGCCACACGTGGGTGCTTGTCGACAAAACATTGGGAATTGATGGTTCTTAATCTGATCTGAGGGACGGACGAGACAACGTGACTTATATATTTCGACGGCAGAAAATATCAACTGACAGTCAACGCCCAACACTAAAATCCTACCATTCAGACCGAGCTGTATTGTTCGCCGATGAAATGCGAACGTATTAGTGATCTTGCCTGAAACACGGAAATTCATCAACTTTCCTAGTCTCAGTGTCAACAACTTCCTAACAAAATTGAAATTCGCTTCTTTTTTTTTAAAAAAGTGATTTCTTATTGACAGTAAGAATAAAACTAAAGATATATTTTGTAAATGGTGAATCCAAGAAGAAATAACATAACTGCATAATATTCATTTATCCTTAATATAGACTTGTCCCAGTTTAAATTACAGTTACTCAATTGTTCCGAATATAAAATAAATTAACCAGTCGCTAAGTTAAAATGTTGAACCTGAACACTACTGCAAGAATATTTTCAGGCAGCACCATTTCTTAGATTCCTTTTCTAAATGTTTATACAGTACAGCAACGTACTGTACAGGAAACGTAACAGGAAAAATATTGGAGTATATATATTCTTCATATTGCTTCGGTTTAGCTTCTAGCAGCATGGTCCGGCGTTGCCCGCGCTTGATTCATAAATCATACAGCATATCTAGCTATCACCTGACTTAAAATATTTTTACCCTTTCTTGCATTTAAAGGGGTGCCCTATGCCGTGTGAATTTTTGCTAAGCTCTATGCTAAACATGCTAAATCTGTTACGAAAAATGAACTAAACAAAATGAACACAAAACGATCAGCTTTAAAAAAAGGACTCGTAACTGGAAAAAACAAATGAAAAAAGAATGTTAACAACAAATACTTTTTCACACCCAACTCAGTTCTGCGGAATCAGAATCAACGTTGAGTTTAAGCAAGCGAATGAGCCAATTGAAATCAACTGCCATGCGGATTTAAATTTTTCCCACTTGTGACGAATGCAACTATGGATTTAATTTTTTTTTTTGCATGCTAGCATGATAGTTAACATTTATGCCAGTCAGCTGTTGGCTCTCACGCTGGCCAATAGAATCTTCCTGCCTATTCGTGGCAGCCAGATATTGGGTCTCACTCTGGACAGTAGAAAATGGCCGCAACCTAGATGAAAACTGCCGTAGAAGCATGAAAACATCGATTATTTCCACTATCGATGGGAGTTGGGAAATGCAAGGTCAGTCTTGACCTTCCCGCTAACTTGGAGCATGGGCATGTAAATTTTGGTGCAAATCCGTGAAAAATTGCAGCCGTGAATTCGTTACACACACACACACACACATCCTGCCTTTTATAGATAGAGATGTAGTACAATTATTTAACATAAATTGCATTTTTTTATTTCACTAATCATATATATATATATATATATATATATATATATATATATGAAGAAATATACTCTTAAGGTGTGCTATATTTATGGGATAAAGTGCTCAGTATCAGAGATAGAGCGTGTGTAAATAAAAGTGAACGTTGAAGTCAACACTTAGAGGTGACAGGTTGTTTTATGCTAGATTGCATCTAGCATGAAACATCCTGTTGCCTCTAAGTGTTGACTTAATTGTTCACTTTTTTTACACACACACACACACACACACACACACACATATATATATATATATATATATATATATATATATATATATATATATATATATATATATATATATTGTTTATTATTATTTCTTTGAACTTTTGTCACAGTTACTGGGTTTTTCTTTGTACAACTGACCTGAATATCTTTTGTCTTATTTTTACTTTCTGGTTTTGCTTGTTTAAACTTATATGTACCAAAATTGCATTATCTACTCTCTTTTAATTTGTATCCATTGAATGTTTAGTTGTTCGTACTGAAAGAAGAAAGTACAAACGATTTTATTGTTCGTTAAATAATGACTTCATAATCTCTAAGTATATAAGGCTTAAATCCTGACTTACATTTTAATGTTTTCTATCTATCTTTTTCTAAAATTAGTAAACTTTTCGATATTTGTGTTTGTTTATGTATGTAATATTTCGTTATTTGTATACCCAACTTTTTATATATTAAAAAAAGTTAAGTTTTTTAAGCTACAAAACACTTCATTATATATATATATATATATATATATATATATATATATATATATATATATATATATATATATATACAATATAAGTGCTGTAACCTAGGGAAGGTTACTGAATGTAATAATAACACAAAGTTGGTATTGAACGATAATAATTAGGACAAGAACAACACATATAAGAATCGCCAGCGGAGAAGAAATAATTAACTTCTAGAAGTGAATCAAGTGAATTCTACAATGAATCTCCAACTCTAGGATAACTGCCAACCGCTCCACGCGGTCAGATGGTGTACAAGGACGAATTTAATGTGGGGCTCACCCAAAAATTCCCCGTCGACCCCGTATAAAACGGGGTTGGGTACTTGTTTCCAGAGATGAGGTTCTGCCCTTCGAAAAGGCCACATCTGGGGATCCTCTCTCCCCCGAGGCGGCGATTTAACCATCACCGCTGGAGACGAATCTCCAACTCTAGACCAACATACAGTATTTACTACTGTATTTATGTGAATGAGGACATACCTTTTATCGTCCGTAGGTACGCTACAAAAATATGTCACTAAGATTGTCATAGCCGGTTGTGATAATACAGACATGCTCCGACTGTTTATAAAATACTTCCGTGCCAAGCGTCTCTAATAGCCTTTGTCAACTAAGTCCAGCTTGAAGTCGTTGAAAGCTGAAAGCGGAATACTGGCGCTTCATAACCAGGTGCTTCGGCTAGATGGAGCTCGGCATCCCAGGAAGGCAGTCCTTTTATTGGAAGGAAAACCCAGATTTTAAACCATTGCTGTCATACTGACATATCCAAAACACTGAAAAGGTTATCGAAGAAAATCCAGACAGGAAACCAGGAGTGGAGCCCCGAATGCGGTTGGTTGTCAAAACTGACAACTTTCCAGACACTCCTAGAGTCAAGACGATCTCATATATAATACCCTGTATTGGGCACCTCGGCATGGTGTAATGGTTAGAAAGCTTGTCTTGCTAGATCAATTATGACTGAGTAGTGAGTTCGATCCTCACTGGGTGCCACCTACTTTCGGCCTTGTGCCACATCTAAGCCGGGCTTAGAAAATCACTAAGACACCTCGAGGTGGTGTAATTGTTAGCAAGCTTGTCTCGCTAGAACAATTAGTAGTGAGTTCGATTCTCACTGGGTGCCCCCTACTTTCGGCCTTGTGCCACATCTAAGCTATGCTTGGAAAATCATTATAATGCCCTGTATTCATTTGGATCTTGTCGGTACGGCCTCTAGGGAGCCATGTAGTCTGGGCAGCACACAGCATTTTATATAACTTGCCCAGGTCTGAAGAGGTCACTCCAGGTTCATCACCAAAGGACTGCATTTTGACGAAAGAACTTCCTACCTTCGTCTCACGAGATAAACTGATATTTATCTGCATTTTATAAATATAGTACAAATAAAATTTGTATTCATATTTTCGTATTAGTCAATTTATTTATTTTGATTTATTTGAGTACATGCGAAAAACACGATGGATGTTTATGCTTATAGTCTGGGCAGCAAACGACATCTACATAACTAACAAGTCCTGGAAAGGGATATATAATTGTTCGAAAGTAGCAAAGTGGTTTTGGACTCCTGTAACCGAGTAGGACAATCTAGCAGGTAACCTTAATGGACTGGTCCTCGTCGTAGTGGTAGGCAATAGGCGTAGGCAATAGGCGAAGATAATAGGCGTCGTCCTTGTATCGCCACATCAGTCTGTATTTATGTCTGACACCAGCCATTCATATTACTGTGAGGTGGAACCCAGGTGTATCCATATTCATTATATCAATAACATCGCCCAGGTCTGGAATGGTTACTCCAGGTTCATCACCAAAGGACTGCATTTTGATGAAAGAAGGTGCTACTTTCGCCTCACGAGATTAACTGATATTTACTTGCGTTCTATAAATACAGTACAAATAAAATTAGTATTTATATTTTCGTATTAGTCAGAGTATTTATTTTGATTTATTTGAGTGAAGGCGAAAAACACGATGGATGTTTTTGTATGCTGGCTGGTGGGATTTTGTTTCATTTTTAAATGTACTAATTCGTCGTAAGTCCGAATGCCGTTAAAAATACACGTCGCCAAATGGGTATTTGCCGTATATACGACAAATCCATCCATCTACAACCAAATTTGTCCTAATTATTATTTACCTAGCACCTTACTTCATATCCTTCCCAGTTTCTGAAAGACTAGTATTTCCTCAATAAGAATATTGTCTTCGTGTTAAACATAAAAGAAAGCCTGATAATTTTATCTTCAAATAAGAGAACGTTAAGTGCGCGCCAAAAATAAAACAGTAAAAAACTTGATCGAATATTTTGAAGTAAAAAAAAAAAAAATCTTGCCTTTATTTCTTTTCACGTCTATCGATACTGGTTTATTCCCAGACCGTCATAAGATGTTGAGATAATTTCTGGCAGGGGACAAACGATTTGTGTCAAACACTAAACCTAAATTTCCCACAAAATCCCCTTGGCCATTTACTTGATAACAAGATTTTCCATTCTTACCCACCGCGTTTTATTGCTTTTAGATTAGGACAACGCTGATATGCAAGCCAAATGTATTCTGGTTTTCCCTTCTCTTTTGTCGAAAGTTAAATTCTTTCGACATTTGCTTTTTCTCGATTATTTACATAGCATAGGTTTTGTTTTATTTTCTTCGACTTAAACAGGAATTTTATATTTTTTACAAACTATTTATACATTCTTTCTATATTTTCTTTGTTTTTTTTTTACATTTTGCGTTTGTTATATTCAAACTGTTTACTATTTTGATATAATTTTTATCACAAAATACTTTCTTCTTTCGTCTGGTTCTTCTCCACATATTATACTTATCAACACCTCTCATTTTCTTTTAGATCTTATTGTTTTCATTTTTCAACCATTTCAACTGGTTTGGAGTTTTTCCTATTTTACAAATTCTACAGTGTTTGCATTGACTTTTCCCCTTTAGTCACTCAACTGATATAAATCAACTTTACCACATAATCTTTTGTTATATTTCACGTTTTCTTCTTCCATCCTTTCTTTTTATTGCTTCTTTAACTTGGTGTTCCCTATTTGATTTAAGATTCATGATAAATTTACGTATTTCCATTGACCGTTATTCCTACTAGTAAACGGCTTCCAATCCGCTACCGCCACCACCGGCTTCTGCTGCTGCTGATGATAGTGAATATTATTATTATTATTATTATTATTATTATTATTACTTTCTCTACTTCTTCTGTTCTTTCTTATTCTTCTCTTTTTCATATATCTTCTTCTATTCCACCTTCTACTTCTCTTTCTCCTGTTTCTTCTACATATTCTATTCCTTCAACTTCTACTTCTTCCTCTCTTTCTCATATATCTTCTTCTATTCCTTTTACTTCTTCTCTTTCTCCTATATCTTCTAATCATTGTACTACTTCTCTTTCTCCTATATCTTCATCTATTCCTTCTACTTCTTCTTCCCTTTCTCCTCTTCCTTCTTTTACATTTTCTACTCCTTCTATTTCTACTACTTCTCTTTCGCCTATATCTTCTATTCCTTTTACTTCCTCTCTTTCTCTTATATCTTCATCTATTCCTTCTACTTCTTCTTCTTCTCTTTCTCCTCTTCCTTCTTTTACATTTTCTACTCCTTCTATTTCTACTACTTCTCTTTCGCCTATATCTTCTATTCCTTTTACTTCCTCTCTTTCTCCTATATCTTCATTAATTCCTTCTTCTATTTGATCTTTTTAACCTATTTCTTCTTCTACGTCTTCTATTCCTTCTTCTTCTACTTCCTTTTATTTCTCTTTCTCCTATATCTTCTTCTATTCCTTCTACTACTTCTCTTTCTCCAATCAGTTCTTCTGTCCCTTCTCTTTCTTCATCTCTTTCTCCTATATCTCATCCTATTAATTCAGCTTCTCTTTCTCCTACATTCTCATTTATTCCTTCTACTTCTTCTTCTCTTTCTCTTATATCTTCTTCTATTTCTTCTACTTATGCTCTTTATCTTCTTTTAATTCTTCTCTTTCTCCTATATCTTCATCTATTCCTTCTACCTCTTCTTCTCTTTCTCCTCTTCATTCTTCAACATTTTCTACTCCTCCTCCTCCTATTTCTACTTCTTCTTCTCTGTCTTGTATTCCTTCTACTTCACTTTCTTTTACTCCTTAGCTTTCGCCTTCTGTTCCTCCTCCTACTTCTATGTATTCATTTCCACCTTCTCTTCTCATTTTCTTCCATTTTCTTCCGATTGTCATCCAATTCCTCATTCTAAACTTACTATTATTTCCTTTTATTATCATACCAAATAATATATGTTTAATCTTTTTCAATAATAAAAAGAAAAAACAGTAATAAACTTTTCCCTTTTGTTTTCTTTTATTTTACCAAAGATACGCCATTCTTTCAAACTTCCGCCCGGCTCACCGTCTCTCTTCTTTTCTTCTTTGTCTTCCTTTTCGTTATTTTCCATTATTTTTTTTCTATTTTACTTCCTATACCCATTATTTATTTACCACATTTCTCCGTTTTTCTCTTATCGTCCATCAGTTGACTTCAGGATTTATTTTTTGTGTGTATTCAGCTTTTTCGACGCTTTTATCATTTCTTTGAATTCTTTCTCTTGGGTACACTTGATTTCTACGATCCAGACACTCACTAGAATCGCTTGGAAATTGCGCCTGAGCTAATTAACGTGAGAAATATATGCATAGGTACCTGACTATGTCTGTATGCTAACCGGGAAATGTGTTCTTCTTCACAAAACATTTATTGTTCGAAATAATCTTCTTAATTGTTATCAAATATTCATTGGTTAATTTCAGAAACGTTTTTGAGGTAAACATTTCAAATATTATTGAACAAGAGCTATGAATGTTATGACATCCATCATCTTGAGTGAATGACAATTACATCAGTAGAGAGTAAAAATAATAATAACTCTCTCTCACCCTCCTCACACTCACATATACACACACGCAAGCACACACACACACAACTAGTTCAGTCCTTAAATAAAAATTCAATTCTAGGTCACTCTATCCACTCTTATTTAATTCTTCCTTCTTTCTCTTTATCTCCCTCTCTCGCCGCTGCCATCATCTTCTCCATCTCTCTCTTTCAACCTCACCCACATTTCTTTATAAACGTTATGTTGCAATTTCAAATGTCCACGGGCCCTAAGTATCCCGTCTACCCAATTACACTCACAAGGCTTGGGTCAACTCGTGACTTGGTTTTTCAGGCACTTTCCAAATGTGCCACACTGTGATAAAACATCAGGAAGAAGACCTCCTGAAAAAACTTCCATAGTGAGATTCGAACCCGTTTCTTATGGTTAGAGAGCGAACGTTCTAACCACTCGGCCATGTGTTATACCGTTTAGTAATTCGACCTTGCTAACCAGTGTGTCGGTTACGCACAGCAGCTTTTGATGGGAAGAGGGACTTACATCTCACCAAATGAACACGAAAGAAATGAAGGCGGTTCGCCATGATGTGCTCGATTTAGCGAGTTTTTTTTTTATCGGGAACCTTAGAGCTGGTGAAACAAAAGAATATAGTTCATCTGAAAGCTTTCTATGGAAACAGCGATAGAATATCGACAAGATTGCTAAGTCTCGACTGCAGGCAACGAGTTGTAGCGACAACAATACATTAAGAGTTATAGCAGAGATTGGCAAACTCCAGCAAGCCTATGACGTTATATAGGACCATTGACTCCAAGATCACTACATCCTACTCTGCTCGATATCAATCTATTATAAAACTGTGTAAACTCGAATAGGGATCTATCTTGATCCCTATTCGAGTTTCCTTCAAACATGATATAAATCTTTTACCTCATTTATGCTCGATTTGTTATAAACATCTCACGAGATTTATCGAGAAATTCTTATTATATAAAGATTCTTCTCAATTGCAGAAAACTCATTAATATTAATGTATACAATATTGAATTAATTTCTCATATATCTGCGCAAGCTGTTCTGGAAAAGTGTCTAATGAACAAACAAATGAACAAATAAATACACAAATAATACAAGGTTCTGTGAATGTTATTGTTTTTATTATACTTGTGTAACGAGAGCTGTTATTCTGATGCAGTCCACTTTATATAGGATTGATAATGGCCCGCACCTCCACGATATAATGGTTAACAAGCTTGTCACGCTAGAACAATTACGACTGTGTAGTGTGTTCGATCCTCATTGTGTCTCACATCCTTGTTTCACATCTGAGCTACTCTTATAAAATCATTTGGGAAACTCGAAGGGTGGTAATAGTTAACAAGCTTGTCACGGTAGAACAATTAAGACTGAGTGGTGAGTTCGATCTTTATTATATGCACCATCATTTAGACATTGTGCCACATCTAAGCTATGCTTAGAAAATCCCCATATATGGGCTTGAGTTGCCTCGTTCTCACTTTTCAGTCTTGGTAGAGTTCAAAAACGTGTAGACGACCCTTTGGGTGATGATTTTTTTTTTCCTCTCTTCAATATCGTTCCTACAGACGAAACTTCACCGTCCTTGGTAAAACGATAAACTTACTTCCGTCAGGAAGGCCTCTGATCAGGAGGTTTTAAGTGGCGTGGAACCACCACTTAATAGCTTGTGTTTCCAGATTCATCCTGACCCGAGGTTGTAGAATCTATCCAGGTCGCAGCTATGAGCAAATAGTTACCCCTACCCCGCAAAAAAGGCGCCAAAAGACTATGAAAGCATAAAAATAGGTTTTAATACCAGCAATACATTTTTAGAAATAAAAAAATGTTACCGGAAATATATCCTTAAAAATATATATATATCACCAACAATAAAAAACTTGTCGGCATTAAATAATTCATTTAAGTCGATATGCCGTAAAATTAAGCAGAACCAAACCAAAAAAAGTAAATAACCTTCATAAGCCTCTCACTATTCTAGCACTATTTCCATCGCATATGCCCTGGCGCGCTACATTCCGTATTTACCAGCTCTGATAGTCAAAACTAAGACCCGCCATGGTAATTATACAGGTATCTCCTCCCCTTCAGGTTCTACTGGTAAACATGACTTCATTCAGACAACCACTTCCCAAGTACATCTACCTTGTGAAGGTGGACCTGATCAATACAAACTTACCCTCTTCAAATATAGGTTTATGGGTTATATATCCTACATATATCTTCATGCCTTAAACATCAACACTCATACTCTAACTTAAAGTAAAACACAAAAATGCATAAAGCCTTACATAGATTTTCAGCATTTGTTTTTTGTTTCTCACTATATATTTCTATCTCTTAATATTTCACTTTAGGATTAGAAATATGTTTTTTTTTCTTTTTTTTAAGTAGATAAGTAAAATCCTAACCGCGATAAGTAAAATCTAGACACCTACTGTAACATTTTCAATCGTCTTTTTCAGCTTTAAGAAGATTAGTAAAATCCCAACTGAATAAGTAAATTGTATACCCGTGCTGTTATTTTTTCCTTCGTCTTTTAGAGCATTAAGAATATAAGTAAAATCCTAACCGAGATAAGTAAATTCTAACTCGCCTGGCCTGACTCCATCCAGGGTGCTTCCCGCGCTCGTCACTACTGCCGCCGCTCAACTGATAGTCATCTACTTACCGCTTCGTTCCTTCATCTGCTTCTGAACCTCGTTGTGTTCGTTGATCACAGAGCAGTGTATATCGCATTTCGTCCGTACTCGAACTCTGGGTCAAACAACGGCTAAAGCGTGCTACAAAAGCATAAAAACGTTTCTGATGGCGAAAAAAAAAATGACTTAACAAAATAATGAAGATGGTCGCCGGGTTAATTTTTAGTTGTTTTACATAGTTTATCATACAACAAAATTAACCCTTCCCGTTGAAATCTCTATCATGACACTTTGTCTTTTCTTTCTTAAAGTTGGAGCGGGTAAAAAAAAAAAAAAAACAAGGTCGAGAATTCTCTCGGAAGCATCGCATGAGCTTTCTCCTGGCTTCTGCCGGCTGCTAGTACCCTCTGCTGCTTTCTGATTTCTGGGTCACCTAAGCGCCCGTTTATATGAACTTCGTCGTACCATACCACAAGATTCATTATCTTTCCAATTTTGGAGAACGGATAATGAACTTCAAATAAAGCGGCTGCTAATCAGTCACGTATTCAAAACACTAAATTCTTCGGCAATAAACATTGTGTTTATAAATTCTTTCCTTCGTCCTTGACGTCAAATAATTTTCTTTGTTGTCGACTTTTCAATATGACCGATTAAAAATCTTTGCCCATTTAGAATGTTTACAACACCATATTTCAGATTATTTACAATATTGGCTTGCGATTTATCAAAATTCCATTTGTTTTTCAACTGATAAGCAGTTACATTTTACATTTTTCAAATTATATTTTGGACCCAACATTCCATTCTGCTTTTCTGCTTATCAGGAAAAAAAAACATATTTCTTTTTTCCCTTTCTCCATATTTCAATTCATGCTTTCATCGTAACTTTTTTTTTAACCCATCCAATTCTACAAAAGAAGATAATTAAAATTCTAACCGAAATCTATACCTCTGCTGAAATGTTTCCATCGTCTTTTATAGCATTAAGATGAGAAGAAAAAAATTCTTTACCGAGATATGTAAAATTCTTTATCCCCACAGAAACAAGGTAAACGTAATGACTAATAATATGACTCGTTACTTTATTTATCTATGAATATGCTTAGATTGCAAGTTTATTGTGGTTACCTGTACCTGTAACAGCATTCACCCGAGGTGGGTTGAGCCGGCTCCAATATTGGAGTTTCATGGGAATTTGGAATTCAAAAGCGGTCCCCAAGTCGCATGTATAGCACATGAGATTTGATTATAGTGGTGAAGGTTTCGTGCAGGACCATCTACACTTTTTGAAGGGCCGATTACAGAGACCTGGTGCACTACGTGCCACAAGGTCCCCAAACGACCTTCCGCAGGTATTGATTTCAGAGTTTTTCCTTCTCCTAGACGAGTTGCCATCCCAGGATATAGAACCCAGTCTGTTTTGCTATTTACCCATAGCTGGAGGGAGAAGAAAGTATTCACACCTTCCCCAAGGGTATTAGCACGTAAGTGAATGTAATGGATTCGACTGGAATTCGAACTCGGCTCTCCAATTCCTCAATCCAAACCGCTATCCATTATTCCACCGTGCCTCCTTTACTGTGGTTGGATCTCACTCGTTTCCCATCTCTGTGGTTGTCAACCCAAATAAATATATTAAATTTTTTTCTTCAGTCGGTTTACTTGGCTAATCAGAGGTCGCAAATAGAAGACAATGTCTAGTATAATCAATCAATCACTTGCTCTTTGTTTTACCACTGCTTCAACAGTAATGTGCCGTAATACCATCAATCTGAGCATTACCATCTTAGGTGTCCATTTTATAATTTTTTTTTTTATTTACAAGGCACTTTCTCTTGTAAAGCCTTGTTTATTTCTACAATGGTGTTGATATATATGCTTCAAAAATAGGAATGTGGAATGTGACATGGAAAGTTGAAACTTACAGCATTCAATGATGGTAAAGATGATCAAACTGTTGAATCAAAAGTTTACTTTCAAGACAAACAATTGTTGCCATAAAATCACTGTTCAATTACAACACATTAATCAGGACAGTTAACATAAAAAAAGTAATGAAAAAGAAATTAGTTTCCACTGAGCCAGTTTTAAATTTACTGAAACAAAAAGGTAAAATAAATAAATTTAAAAAAACGTTTCTTTGTTAATCAGTCAAACGCAGGAAATGTTTACACATTTGCCTTGCAAAGATGGACACTAGAAACCTTGAAAACACGATATGAGCCGATTCCAGACAGCCTTCGACAAATCTTTTCACTAATTCCTCAAGAAGAAAATACAAAACTGGTCTGGTATCTTCTCGCCTTCCTTTTTCTCTTCGACAATCTAAATTTGCCTTGCAATGTTTTGCCAAGAAACAATGCCAATTTAATTCCTGTAAAAAAATACCAGAAGCACACTTGCGCACAGCTAAAAGATTTGAGCAATTTCTTCAAGAGAACCATAATTATTTTAAGTTTGTAAACATTTTCAACATTCTGTATAGGATACACAAAATCCATTTATAATGCGTAAAATATTTATTTTAAAACGCATAAAACAATTTTATAATGCACAAGATAATTTTGTAATGAACAAAATCCTTTTATAATGTACACAATATTTTTATAATGGAGATAATGTTTTTATAATGCAGAAAATGTTTATACAATATAGAAAATGTTTTATAATGTACAAAATCTTTTCATAGCGCACGCAATCAATTTTATAATGCACAAAATCAATTTATAATTCGCAAAATCTTTTTACACGTCACAAAATACTGTTAGAGTGAAAAATATTTTATAATACATAAAATGATTTTATAATGTCCAAAAAATTTGTAATATTTAAAATACTTTTATAATGCAAATATCGCAAAAGCGTGAAACCCAGGGTCACAAACTCACATCTATCCAACCAAATATATATATATATATATATATATATATATATATATATATATATATATATATATATATATATATATATATATACCTACTAACAGCATGGCCCGGCGTTGCCCGTGCTTGATTCAAAAATCGTATGACTCATACAGCAATCGCTATCACTTGACTTTAAATATTTTTGCCCTTCCTTGCTTTTAAAAGAGTGCACTTTGCCGTGCTGATGTTGCTACATGCTTTACTTCTTGCCTATCTCACACTGCGAATTTTTCTAAGCTCTATACTAAACATTAAATCTGTTACGAAAAAAGAACTAAACAAAATGAACACAAAACGATCAGCTTTAAAAAAGGATTCGTAACTGGAAAAACTGAATGATAAAAGAATGTTAACAACAAATACTTTTTCACAACAACCCAGTTCTGCAGAATCAGAATCAACGTTGAGTTTAAGCAAGCGAATGAGCCAATTGGAGTAAAGTGCCATGAAGATTTAAATTTTTCCCACTTGTGACGAATGCAGCTATCGGTTTTTTTTGCCTGCTAGCATTCTAGTTAACATTCGTCTCAGTCAGCTGTTGGCTCTCACCCTGGCCAATAGAATCTTCCTGCCTATTCGTGGCAGCCAGCTATTGGCTCTCACTCTGGCCAGTACAAAATGGCCGCAAACTACCAGAAAACTGCCATAGAAACATGAAATAATCGATTATTTCTACTATCGATGGGAGTTGGGAAATGGAAAGTCGGTCTTGGTCTTTCCGCTAACTTGGAGCATGTGCATGTAAATTTTGGTGCAAATCCGTCGAAAATTGCCGCCGTGCATTCGTTACACACACACACACATCCTGCCTTATATATATATATATATATATATATATATATATATATATATATATATATATATATATATATATATATATATATATATTAGTGGTAAATATACACATACATATGCAAAATATATAGATATATATACATAGGTGCATACACATAAATGTATATATTTTTGAATAAAAAAATTTCGAGAGGATAGAATCTAGGTAGAACTCAATGTCCAGGACAGTGTAAGGATATAATAAAAAGGCTTAAACACTAATATTCCATGGTCATAATTTCTTCCATTGGAATCGTAAATACGATCCAATTCATCAGACCTACAAATTCAAAAAGAAAACAGAAAAAACAACCCGGAAATAAAAACAGTATTTAGAGAGAGTGTAAGTATGAGGGTAACAAACTAGAGAAGGAGGGAGATTAAAGCTTAACGGAGAGAATTTTAGGAGAGGTGAGTGGAAGGGGTTTAAGTAAGAGAAATATGAGTGTTGTCGGATGTCTAATGCATAAAGATACATTTATTATATATATATATATATATATATATATATATATATATATGTGTGTGTGTGTGTGTATGTTTGTGTGTGTATTTCTATACGAACGCTCGTTGATATATTTACCCATATGTTTATATATATATATATATATATATATATATATATATATATATATATATATGCAGTAGTGTCATTCTACAGGTTCACACAGGTTCTTAAAATTATAAAAGTTTAGCAAACCGGTTGTTGGATTATCCGAAAATAAGCTTATATATTAATTGCCGATAATCTATGTAAAATGTTAGTTACGCTATGCGCTTGCGCAACTAATGAAACTCTAATAGACAAGAAACGCCCACCCATCCCGCTACTAAAACAATATACACCCGTCAGAGACAAAGGGAAAAACAAAGAAAGTGTAAAAGAAGGACATAGAGAGATAAAGGTAGCTGTGTAGAAAAATTGGCGAAAAATAGGGAGTTATTTCAAAAAGTCAAGCGAAACAAACAAGTCAGACAGCAACAAATTCACGGAGATGCGTTTAATATAGCACACACACTTTAATCGATCTTTGAACTTGGCGTCTATTTACTGACTCTCCTCTTTCTTTCTTTCTTTCTTTATTTATTTATTTGTTTCTTTCTTTATTTGTGTCTTTCTTTCTTTCGTGCATGATTACCAATTTCTTTTTACTAAATATTCGGCCACTTTTTGACTTAAGCTCGAAAACTCTTTATTAAGTATTCAAACCAATTTTTTATATTGCATACATCAACACGCCGCCAACCAAGTATTAAAACGTTTACTGAATGGAGAGATATTATTTTTTTCCACAGGGATTTGTACGAAAGAGAATGCAACGGACTGGATGGAATTTGAATGCGATAGGTCATTCCGTTTTCTTCTTCCTACTCCGATCACCGTTGCGTAAATCGAGCAACCTAGAGATTAGTAGCTTAATAGATAATAAATTAACAAGGACAACAAACGTAGAGTTAGGGAACAAATATTTTTACAGCTCAAAACGAGCAGAAAGCTGTAGCGAAACATGGCCGCTTACGCCCTGGGGGAACACAGAATTTACAAGCAATAAAAACAAATTTCGAAGTTCAAACAAGTAAGTTTAAGATTTTTCCACAGATATGTCGATTGGGAAGATTTAAATGACTAGGAAGTGTTGTGACAGATGGTTGTAAATAAAACGAGGATCACCAATTAACCCCGACAAGCATCAAAATCAAAATGGAATAATATATGCTTTTCAAAAATTAAGTAAAAAATAGAAACATTTATTTAGAACCCAACAAATGGTAATGAGCTGTAATATATATATATATATATATATATATATATATATATATATATATATATATAAACCTAAAGAGCCAGGTAAACCAACCTAAGTTTCACCTACACGGATCGTCAGGGTAAACTGGCCAAAGAGGTAAAAAATAGAACAGAATATATAGGTTTACCTGTCTCTTTAGTTTTATATTATGTTTGCTCTACTTAGTGTAGTGAGCACTTTAACGTAGTTACTTTTACTCGTTTTGGAGGTTTTCTCATGGACTCTGAGCTTGAATTCTAGACGATTGTTTTCGCCTCAATTTCATGTTAGTTCTTTCTTTTTTTATCCCTCATTTTTCCTTGGGCATTGGTTTGTCCAATTACAAGCCGAAATACCTAAGTTTTTTTTCCAAACGAGTAAACTATATATATATATATATATATATATATATATATATATATATATATATATATATATATATTGCGTATAATTTTTCCAGCGTGTTTTCATTGAGACATATTTCATTGAATAATTTAGACAAGTTTTGTCTACTTATTTTCAATTGGATCATTTCATATTCACGGCAAACACTTGGGTATCATTATTAAAGAAAGATAGAAAATCGCCGTGTTGATACATATTAATTTATCCCGAGTATTTTCGACATAGCACAATGTCATCATCAGTGTGTTGTTTATTTCAAGAAAGATATTGTAGTGTTTATCATTTTCAAAGACAAAATTGCTATGTTCATCTGATTTTTGTTTTACTTGTGAAGTAATTACCGTTGAATGAATACGTGATCGCTTGACACAACTTCAGGAGAGATAACGAAGTATGGTGCGTCGAGAGTTTTTTAAGAAATAAGTATTAAAATTGTTAGTGCAAACCTTGATATTTTGCACTATCTATTGTACATATGTTAGAACATTTGTGCAGTATTCGCAATTAATTTTAGTAAGGTTTGTTTTCAACTTTTTACTATAGATAGCTTCAAGAAATTTCGGTTGATGTTTATTATTTTCATGAAAAATATAAATTTATTTTCAACAAGAATTTTTTTTTTTGAATTGCGATTGTGGAAATGTATGCTTTTTAAAAATATGTTTAATAATGTTTCACATATCATTCAAATGAAAATTCAGTCGCCGAGACAACGTTATCGTAGTGTGTCTAGCATAAATATTATTTTTTACCATCGAGAGACAATCTCCCTGAGGACATTTAATTTTATAAACAATGTTGGTTTTCTGCAACAGGTTACTAAGTGAAGAGGAGTTGTTACGAATTACTAGATATACTAGAGTTAGTGTAGTATATAATTAATATGTTTTTTTTAGGATCCGTGTTGGATATATTAATTTATTATTTTTTAGGATATTTCGTTTGTTTATAATTAGAATGTATTTGGTTGCGATACAAAATATTAATATATTTTGGGTTAGTTGAAGCAGTATTATATTCTATTTAGTTTTAACATTTCTGAGAGAACATCTTATCTGTTCATCAACAATGTAATTAGGGAATTTGTTATTAATAAGAGTTTGTTTTATATTTTATTTCACCGTAGAAAATCTGTTTTGTGGATGATTATTTTTTCCCGGTTTATTAGGTTTTTTACAGTTGCTATTTTATAGTAATTTGAACATTCACTCATATAGTTGAGGGTGCACGAATTTATAGCTGCTAGGTTTTTTTTTTTATATGCACAGGTAGTGAATTAATTATTATTGCTGTTTATCAATATATCTAGAAAAGAAACTGTCTTGCTATTATTGTTCCTATGTAAACTCTGAGTTGATGTTTTTCTTTCGTATTCTTAACTAAAGTCTATCATCGACGTATACTAGGTAAAATTGTTAAATATAAAATTTTCAAGATTAGTCATATACAAATTGCTAAAAGTCGGACTCAGAAAGGAAACCATGGAGACACCATCCCGTTGTACATAAATATATATTATTTTTTTGTGAGGGAGTGTTCATATTTGAGAAAAAAAATTCAGCGCTCGAACAAATATATTGGAAGACAATTCCACGACGATAGAGAATAACCAGCAATACACAGAACTAACAACGGGTTGAAATCCTAAAAACCGAAGTAGAAGCTGCACTGGCGAAATTGAACAGAAACAAGGCAGCAGGGCCAGACGGAATTGAAACAGGAATGTGAACAGCCTTAGACGATTTTGGCCAAGACAAGATTACAGAAATAATAAATGAAATCTACAAGAATGGTGATATACAGTAAGATCTCAGTAGTTCTGATTTCTTAGCACTGCTTAAGAACTCAGACGCAAACAAATGTGAATTGCACTGAACAATCAGTCTAATAAGTCACGGAAAAAAATTCATTATTCTTATTCTGATGAATAGAGCACGCAGCAGAATCAGGCCAGAGATTGGACAAGAACAGTGCGGGTTCGGTAAAGACATTGGAACAAGGAAAGCTATGTTAATCCTGATAATGTTATCAGAAAGAACAATGCAAGTGTAGAAGGAAATGCACCTATGTTTTGTAGACTACGCAAAGGCGTTCGAAAAATTAAGCCACAAATAACTGTTGGAACTGATATATTTCGCAAATTTATTAGAATAATCAAGAACCTCTACTGGCAGTAAATTGGCCTGCATGCGTATAGAGAATGAGTTCAGTATACATAGAAAAATAGAAAAAGATGTAAGGCAAGGTTGTATCTTCTCACCGGACTTATTCAACCTATACAGCGAGGCAATGCTGAGGGAACTCAAAATCCTACCAGGATTCATCATTGGCGGTCACAAATCTTAACAACATAAGATACCTAGATGACACAGTGCTGACAGTAGGCAGACACGGAAAGGAAATTAAAAAAAAAAAACTACTATAGAATGTAGCGAAGGAGAGCTAGAAAAATGGACTAAGCACAAAATTAGAAGAAAAAAAAGACAGAATGCATGATCATCAGTAAAAATATGAGCCAGATATGCGATTTCCAGGTCGGGACACTAAAATCAAGCAGGTGCGGAAATTTAAATATCTGGGAAGTGTTCTAACAGAGGACGGAAAGTGCGATGCTGAGATCCAAAGACGTATTGGAATGGCCAAAGACGCATTCCAAAAGCTAGGCAGAATAATAGAAGACAGGAGGACTTCTTTGGTAACAAAGAAAAAAGTACTGAACTGCTACGTGATATTTTTCTTCCGTTAAGGAAGCGAATGCTGGATGGTCTCCTCTAAGATGAAGAACATACTCGAGGCTTGAATGAAGGACTATACCATATGATATTTCTATTTTTCTTTTTGGTAGAACGATAATCATCTATAAATCTAATTTCAGAAGATCTAAACTCACTATCTATAAGAACTTTATCATAAATCTCTTGTGTATATGTGTTCTATTTTATCAGTAGAAAATCCGAGGGTTTCTAAAATATATATTGGAAGCACAACGAATCAAATTAAAAAGCGTTTCTATAATATTCTCTCATCCCTTACTAATGCGGATAAACGAAATATGACTTCACTTTCTAAATATTCTTGGAAATTGAAAGAGGAAAACAAAACACCTAAAGTTATATAGAAGATTCTCAAACAATCTAGAATCGTCAGTAAACGAACCTTGCTTCCTCTGACTGCAGGAGAAAATGGAAATAATTAAGTTCTTGAATAGTAATATATTATTAAATCAACGATATGAAACTACAGTAAATTGTAAACATATTAATGAATTAACCTTACACTCTTGCTAAACTTCATAATAATAATTCCTATTTTGTTATATTATCTTTATATAAACATTTTAATGTTATCATCAATGATTTATTCTAACTTTAGGTATTGGTTAGTAATCGTAAATTACTGGTAGTATGCTTAGCCATGAATTGACTTATTATTTTTATTTTTTTCTCTTGCCGTATTGATAATAGTTTCTAATTTAAAATTAATATAAAATTATGGAAATTTTAAAATTCATTTTATATTCTAATTTATAATGCAAGGTTCGTTTTGCTAAGCAATTTATTGCTTCTGAAATTTCCTTTATTTACGTTCTATGGATAATTTTGGTTGAATATGTCATTTCACAAAAAATGCTATAAAAATTAAAATGCGACAGTGTTAACCAATGTATCTACTGCTGTTTTATTTCCGTTCAAAATTGAATTCTCTTATTCAATATAATTTCATTTGTTTAATTCGTATCAATATCTCATGTTATTTTCTTAACTTTCCTTTTCGTTTGTCTTTGTGTAGTTTTGAATATACTCTTCTTTTTCTGTTGCAATTCTTTTTTGTCTATTCTCTTGGTAGTAGGGTTTATTTCATATACTTTATTTAGCATTTCCTTTCGTTCTTCTTTTTCCTTTTGATGATTTCTTATTTTCTCTCCCTTTTTCTTTATAAAGACCCTTTTTAACTTCTATGGAAAATTTTTCAAAAACGGAAAATGAAGTGACTTTTCATTAATTACAATTTTAAATAAGATCGTTTATTACCATCATTGTTAATTAGCTAAAGAGACGTTTTATTTAAACGTCAAAACTAAATGGACAATTTTGTAGTAATTACTTACATGTTCTAATTTAACAGTGTATAATAAATAAATAAATACATGCATACACACACAAACACACACACACACATACATATATATATATTTAAAGGATTATATTGAAGTTTTCGGCTCTTGTTTTGAAACATGAGACCTCTTATGTAGGCGATTTGGAATCATATTTTTAAATAAATAATTAATATATATATATATATATATATATATATATATATATATATATATATATATATCCGTTGATAATTGGTAGGAATGATTCCATGGAGGACATGAATCGAAAGAGAACTCATTGTAATAATTATAAGTACCGAAGATCCTTAAAAAATGCATTCAGTTATAATTTATTTCATGAATATATACAAATATTCATCTCTTTATCGTGAAGTTTTTTTTTTTTTTATAATAATGGAGTCAATTTGTCCAAACAAAAGGAAGAGGAAGAGACAGAAAAAAAGCATAGGAAAAAAAATTATATTAAAAAAAGAAGAAAGAAAAATAAATATTTCAATAAAAGGTTTAAAAAGTTTGGTGTGGGAAAGGAGAAAGGGAGAGAAGGGGAAGTGAGGGGAGATTGAGAGAGGGATGGAAATTAAAGCAAGGAAAGAAATAAGAATTAGACATGATTCGACAGGGTGAGCTCGAAATGATTTTTTTGTTTACAGGCTGAATAAGTTAAAATGCTGGGATCAGACTTGAAATAGATACAATCATCTGTCTAATATTCATATTATTTTCAACAGTCTCATCGCATTATAGTCATCACAATTTCAAATTAATAATAATAATAAAAATAAAATTTGACATCAGTAACATAAAATAAGTTTAATTAAAATTAAAACATAAAATATATAATATATATATTAATGTTAAATAATTAAATAATTCAAGAGATAATAAAGAACAAAGTTAAAGTACTAAATATATATATATATATATATATATATATATATATATAAACATTTACACACACACATATAGAGAGAGACATACATACATATATAAACATAATAATAATAATAATAATAATAATAATAATAATAAAAATAATAATAATAATAATAAATGATAAGGATAATATTATCAAAAATTAATGTAAAAATGATTAATAATTTAAGTCTATAATTGATATAGAAAGAAAGTCACATAAATGATAATATACAAAAATATGAATACGTGGACGTGTAGATGTTAGAATTAGTGTAAATTCTGAAAAATCAGATATTTTAGGGTATTTTAAATTTTTTTGTGTGTCTAGATTTGAAGATACGTTCGTTCCTTTGATTCAATAATTCTTTAGCATTTTTATACTTAATCATTATGATATTTTCCATTATGCATAGATTGCATCTGTCCCGGAAGTTGTTGGAAGTCTGAGATTGGCATATCATCCTCCATTTGATTTGTGGGTTGAAGATTCCAATCATGTTGGGAGAGCGCAGTTTGATATCTTAAAGAGGCAGTCGAGAAAGAATGGCGTTGATTGTAAAGTTTCTGCTTCCAACTCCCAGCGGATATCCCTATGTATACTTTTTTCTCATTGCTATTTTCTTTAGAAAAAATGGTAGCTTTGTATACGCTATTTTCAGAGTTACACATGCCTTAGTTACGGCTTTACAATTACAAGGAGGCTTCTTTTCTGATGTGTTGTTCTCATAATTCTTTTAATAATAAGTTTTGTGTGAGTTAATAATACTGTGTATATTTTAGTGGAGGAATAACTGATTTTTAGAGTTTTTCAATAAAAAAACAGGAATAAATGATTTTTAGAGTTTTTTCAATAAAAGTCTATCTAGTGGTTTATATATATATATATATATATATATATATATATATATATATATATATATATATAGAGAGAGAGAGAGAGAGATAGGAATTCGCAAAATCTTGTTAGAAAAAATCTACTTCCTCTGGCACTATTCGGACCTGCGTTCGTAGGGGAAGCCGTCCTTAAACCACTCGGTCACGTAGGACTTCTTGATCAAATAAAGCCTGAATAATGCTTTTGATTAAATATCTTCCTGATTCTCTGAATATATTTATCTGGTCTGTTTCACATCGTAACGTAAAGACGAATTTTAAGGAAATGGATTATTATTTTTAATTTATTTACTTAAATGTTATTTTAAATAGTCTAAGAAACGTCCAATCTAATGACGGCTTCCCCTAGTGTACGCAGGTTCAAATTCTGCCGAAGTAATTTGATTTCTTCACTGCTAAGGATTGCCAGCGTGTTCGTGCAGTGTTACAATTTTCATAAGATTCTTTGAATTAACGTGTATTTAGACAATGGCCGTGGGACAAAAAATCGACAATCGATACAATAGTGTCTTGGTGTGATAAAAATCTGATGCAATCGAAAATAAAGTAATATTTTTCAGAGCCAAACAAATTCCATCATACTCACCGAAAATAGATTCATATTGCTACGCACCACTGTAAATGACCTAATTTGATAAAAAATTAAAATCGATTATCCCCTGTCACCCCAGAGGATCTAAAATCGACAGGATGGTAAAATAAAGGAAACTAAAAGCGGTTGTTTCAAATAATTTGCCCAAGAGGGTAATTATATATATATATATATATATATATATATATATATATATATATATATATATATCTATAGAGAGAGAGAAAGATAGAGAGAGAGAGAGTGAGATAGATTGATAAATATATATATAGAATGAGAGAGTGAGAGAGAGAGAAAGTAAATTCAGTACTATTTTCAGTAAAAATACACTAAAATTAAGTTACAGTTGTACTGAAAACTTAGAAAAAAATTATTAAGAAACCAAATGCTAATATCTTCAATAAAAAATTAGACAAAACCAAGGAACTTTAGACAATATAAAAATAAAAACAGATGAAGATAAACAAAAATTATGTAACTGTCCTCTACAAAATAAAAGTCCCACAGAATCATTAGTATACTAATGCAATATCTCATCTATTGAGAATCCCGTAAACATAAAAAATCTATATAGGTTGCCCAAGCCATGAGTTCAAAAAGAGGTTCAATCAACATCAAACTTCATTTAGGCTAAATAAATACGGAAATCAGATATCCCTTTCAAAATATTTCTGACACTTAAAAGATTCCATTAAAACACCTAAAGGAAAATGAAAATTAATAAAAGCTACAATATGTAGGTCATTAAAAGACCCATGTTCTTTGTGCATACATGAGAAACTATATATTACTAATTTTATAAAAAATAAAAATTTACTGAATCAGAGAAATGAAATAGCTATTTTTTGCCGTCATTGTCAAACGTTTTCCTTAAGTAATATTAATAAAAAAAGGGAGCTGTTAATATACATACTTATATTTGATATGAAAAAAATAATTTTAAATAATTTAAGTAATTCTATTAGATTTACTCGTTTTAAAAAGAAATATAGTCTATTAATAATTAAGAGTAAAAATATTTAAAAATTGTAGTCAAATAAAACGTATTCTAACCCAAACATCCCTAGATAGAATCTTTAAGTATGCAAGTACGAAAAAAATGCCGAAAAACTTTTTGCCATTAATAAAAAAAAAAAAAACAGACAACATGCATTTAATGGATGTCAGAATTCGTTGAAAAATACAAACCTACCCTCCCTAAACTTAACCTCTTTTTCGAACGTAACTCTTAATTAACAATAGTTAATAAAAATGAAATTTTTAGCTTCATTTTTGAAACATGGTTATATATTTTTAGCTTCATTTTTGAAACATTGTTTATATTTTAAATCAGTTAATATATATATATATGTGTGTGTGTGTGTGTGTGTGTGTGTGTATTTATTTAATTTTTTAATGGATACTCAAAACATTTACATATATTAGATACCGTCTTATATATGTAAGATTTATGATAAGAAACACAATCTTGTACTTTGCAGTGAATACACACACACACACACACACACACACACACACACACACACACACACACATATATATATATATATATATATATATATATATATATATAAGTGAATGCTGGACACTTTTCACAAATGAAAAGGAGAATGGGCTTAGAGCCATATCACGTTGAAAAACCGGTTTTCGTACGTTAAGCAATATTCGTACTGGTCAGTAACTAGTCGGATGACCACTTGAGAATATCCGGTGGTTTACTGGATAATAGCTCGTAATTGTTAATCTCAGAACCGTGTTCCAATTCTAGTTGATTTCATTATGTTAATTTACACGCAAATAACATTGTTAAATTTATGAGCTCACCTCTTCTTTTCCCCAGCTACGTGTTGGTTAGTAAGACTCGTATCACTAGATCATCATTATCCTTCGAAATATTCATACGAACTTAAAATATTTTCTAGCTTTAAATAACCTGCAATTTATAAACCGTAGAAAACGAATCAATCGAAATCAGAAAACGGGAATAAAGTCAGCTGTCATGTAGATCTACAGAAGGATGCTGAGAATAATCTTGTATTAAATACGTGGTAACGAGAATGATCGAAGGCAAATTCAAGCAGAAAAACGCTTATACTTAGAATCAGATAGATAAAATTGAAATTTATCTGGGACATAATTATGAATAAAGTCTTGGAGAATATGGTACCCTCAGAATGCAGTTACGTCAAGAGTAACAAAGAAAATCCGTGAGTCACCTATTTAACGATCGAGAGTAAATAAATAACAGGAAAGCGACTGGAGAAATATTTAAAATTCAAATCTTACCAAGAGGTACGAAAGTTTTGAAACTGTCTATAAAACTTGTTTCCACTTGTGTAGACACTTCACGTGGAAGAAGAAGTCTATAAGATGTGCATGAAAATACATCCATCAAGCGCTGTTTGACGTTTGGAAAAACGCTAATGTCTAAAACTAAGATGTTCGCTAAAGTCCTATACGTTTCAGCATAACGGGTCATCTATCGCCATTATCCCTGCCTGCATAAACATCACTAACAGCCATTGCGATGTGGTATTATGAACGCGTACTAGTATGACTTCATTACGGTCAGTGCAATATAGCAAAAGCCTCAAGCATAGAAGCCATATTACACAATATACATATACGTCGAGTAAGACACGTGTGGAAGACAGAATACTTTGTCTTAGAAAACCCGTGTTTGTGCTATCGATTCATTGTCCGAGGACAACACAAGCTGTGGACAGAAAAAGCATGTCTTTTGTTGAGAAAAGTCTTTAATACCTGTGTTTATTAGACGAAGTTTTGTAACATATGCTACAGTATAAAATTCATTTTAATCCTACGTTTTAGACAGTCCACGGCAGCTGTTGTGAGAGAAAATGCGTATATCTTATTTCTTTCATGAGGTAACAGCGGGCTTTCACCAGTAAATTGTTTTCCTGATTTCGCTTCTATGAAGTTTAAAGTTGCAACAATAGTTGTTGAAAGCTAGAGTTCGAAATCCAGATTCGTTGCGTTCACTGACGTGTAAATAAACTTGTGAAACTTTCCTCAATCTGTGGGTTAAACAGTATAAACAACTGTATATGTAAAATCATTGTTACTCTAAATAAAGAATTAATAAAATATTCACTCTAAAAATAAAGAATTATTTTTCCAATCGAAAGCGCTCTTCGGATTTAATTGATCTAATTCTAATCATAATAATCTAAAAGGGAAGAACATCCTAAATACACAAACACACACAAACACACACACACAAAAAAACATACACACATACATGCATATATATATATATATATATATATATATTATAATATTTTATTATAATAAATTACAATAAATCACTTTATATCGCTACAGAAAATCTTCCATGTTTCGTTAATAATGTCTTATTAGGGAAATTTAAAAAACAAATCTTTATCTCTTCTCCCCCCCCCATCCTTAACTTATGAAAAGAGGTAAAGTTTTTTTTCTTTTAAATTTCTCTCATAAATCATTTTTAAAATTATTTATCTACGATCACCTGAAGAGATAACATATTAGTACCGAAAGATGAAACTTTTTGTGTAGTGATATAAATTTTTTTTTCTTGTAATTTATGATAATAAAAATATAATAATAATATTTTGCTCTAATTTCTACTGACCAAGTTTCAGAAAAAAAAGGTTACTCACTGTGGATTTTTATTCCATCTGTCTTTCCATATATATATATATATGTGTGTGTGTGTGTGTGTGTGCGCGCGCGCGCGTGTGTGTGAATCATATAATAACAACACTTTAAAATATAAAAAAGTAATTCGTAAATCTAGTTAGCGAATTTAACAAGGATATATGAATATATGTTCTGTCGACAAAACGATATTCTGAACTAAACATCGTATAGATAAGTACTGTGAATATATATATATATATATATATATATATATATATTATGTCGCAAATTAAGTGCTTTTATTAATAAAATACTACTCGATGCATAATGGCAGAGCTATATATTATATATTAATTATAAATATACATGCTTTCCTCTGCGAAGAAAAAAGGTATATTTATTACTAATATATATATATATATATATATATATATATATATATATAAACCCTTGGGCAAATATCTCCTGTTAATTCCTCTTTCCAAGTTCTCCACTACCTTATCTGGGTATTGAACTCACACTCTTTGGGTCCTGTCCCTTCCTGTGCAAGGAAAACTTGGAGGTAACTGACAACTGACATCCATTAAACATGGCACGTGGAACTAGAACATTCTACCTCACCGAGTTAATTAAAAGGTTCAGTTCGACATTCCAACAACCTGAAGAAGGTCGGAGCGTACAAAGGCCGAAACGTTGTAATAAATATGGCGACAAAGATGAGGACAATAGTCCGAATAATGTAAATAGTGTACATAATACCTAATCTCAGAAATATAGACAGATAATGAAAGGCCGAAATGTTGTGATAAATATGGCGACAAAGATGAGGACAATAGTCCGAATAATGTAAATAGTGTACATAAAACCTAATCTCAGAAATATAGACAGATACAGAAAGGCCGAAACGTGGTGATAAATATTTGAAATTATTTCTTTTTGATAAAACCAGCCTGTTGTCGGAGGCAATATTTAGATCATATTGTAAATGTAAATATATTGGTGTGTATTTTGGGAATGAACAAAAAAATGTTTGCGCTCAGGATGTGGCACATCAACAAGAAGAGATGTCTGTTTTAAAACAATATAAAATTTGTTTTATAATTACTTTTTTCTCCCATTGCATTATGACAAAGATTTTGTTTACAAATTAATTCTTATCCCTTTTGTTGTAAAATAATTTTATTTACTTTTCCGACTTACCACTGTTAACAAATATCTATGAAATTTTATTCTCCAAAACAACCGATTTCCAGTTTCATTGTTTTACATTTTGTCTTTTAAATAATCTTCTGTGCTGTTATGTTTACAAAACGATTTTTCCAGCGTCGAGTACTAATAACAATCCTTTATTTGCTTTGATTTGTTAACTTCCTCGTTATAATGGCTAGTCCTCTCTGATTTAAAGTTACTAGATTTCACAAGAAGCGTTAATTTTGCGTATCAACAATTATATAAAACGATTGAACCCAGCGGCCTTCTCTATTATTTATTCTGATTTGTATGCTCACCAGCGGAAGTATCCTTGTACCTTTTTTATGGCACGGTTGCGTCAGCTCGATCCAGTGCTTAAAAGCCGGACGAAAATTCGATCTTCATTGAACTATGATCAAACAAGTATAATGTGGGACAGAGTGGATGAAGAAACGAAGCGTTCAGCAGATAACAATCAGTTGTCCGGCGCCATTACTGACCAGCGTGGGAAAGACCCCCTGATAGAGTCGGGCGGGCCGCGTTATAGTAGAGCTGACATTATTGCGCATGCGTGAACGGATACTCACATATCGGAACACCCATCCGCCAATGAGACGCCACTGACAGGGCTTGAATATTGCATAAACGGCTCACTCACAATGAAAATCATTGGATATTCATCCATGGCAATTATTTAAATAATTAGAGATTCAGATGATAGTCTTATAAACGCGTCTCGGACACCTCAGCGTGGTGTAATGGTTAGCAAACTTGTCTCGTTAGATCAATTACGACTGAAAAGTGCGTTCGATCCTCACCAGGTACCACATACTTTCAGCCTTGTGCCACATCTAAGCTATGCTTAGAAAATAACTATAAACGTGTCTCAGGTAAATTTTTGGATTGAATTTGGTTCGAATCAATAGATATTTGGTAAGGTATCACAAAGGGAATGTCTTGAAAATGTTGAAATCATGGTAAAAGCAGTCAGTGACAAGTTTGAAAATTAGAAAATCTAAGGTGTTTAATGGCTGTCTGGAATGTATTCAGTAATTATGAATAACTCTATTACACATTATTCACGTCTTTTATAAAGTTATCAGGTGAAGTAACTCATCATGCAGCTTAGTCAAGAATATGGTCGTTGAGTTTTCTGCTTTGCACAAAGGTAAAATCTGTCTCGAAAGGGTGTAGACGAAAAATTAGATGTACGCTATGAGGCTGTTAGTGAGAATTTCGAAAGGTAATTTAAAGATTTGTTTCTCAAATTAAAATAGACGTTGGAACGAATGTGATGTCCCACGGGATAAACAATAACAGAAATTAATTTGATATTAGCCTCGGTAGGCGATATTTTAGATCATATTAAATTAATGAAAATTTTCCAGACTAACTTAAGATACATTCTCAGTCAACAATCCAAGATGGCATATTTTCTTTCTTGGTCAATGAATCTCAAATAATCAAAATCGAAATAGGATTAAGACAAAGTTGCGTTTTAGCTCCGAATTTATTCAAACATTCGATTCTGAGAAGACTAGAATATAAAAGGCGGTGTTCGGTAACTTGATGGGTGACTGAATTAGAGCGGAGTTCTAATCACAGTCGGGTTCATTCTATTTATTTACTCGCAAATAAATTTCTTTCACCCAGCTATGGGTTAATTAGTAGAAGTTGTATCAATAAAATCATTCTTATCTGCAAAAATAAAAAAAAAGATTACATATTTTATAGCTAGAAATAATCTTCAAATGGTTGATAAACCGTAAAAAATCAATATAATTGGCGGATATAATCTTAATATCGTAAAAATACGATGACTGTTCAAAATACAGAATGCAGAATTAAAATAACAGAACTATCAGAAAATGTCGTAAGAAGAATAAACTAAAAATTACGTTTTAAAAAAAACATAATACGCATATGTCACTGTGTTGATGGCCGCCTCAAAAGCGAAACTACAGAACCTCCTAGATAGGGTGGTAGAAGAAAGTGCGAAAAGAGGAATAACTATCAATTGAAAGGGGACAGAAAGTATGGTCAACAGCCAGAGAAAAAGCCCAAGATGCGAGTTACAAATTAAAAAAAATATATATTTCAATAAGTTTTTCGTGGTACAGAATTTAATAATAGATAGGAAAAGACAATATTTATAAGGCATTTTTAAAAGCAAAAGCTAAAATAAAAACAACCTGTTTCGTCCCAGGACTTATCAAGTTTATTTATTCTGGGAATTTAAAAAGCGTGTAAATTAATTTTTAATTAACGAATGTAATCGAATGGGGAAAAAATATGAATTTCAAGAAACTAGAGTCGAATAATATTCAGACCCAGCAAGCATTCCCTCTGTTTACAAAGGGAAGGCTCACGGGATCTGATATACAAAGACTCTAGAACCTTGAGGTGAAATGTGGAGTAGGACATATATAAAATTATAAATCGGTCACCACTAAAATTTTCCACACATTTCCTTCTATTTATTAAATGTTCAGCAATAGCATGACTAGAACTGTTAGTCAGTTGGCTATTCTGTTATATGTTATATATATATATATATATATATATATATATATATATATATATATATATATATAATCAAGCAGTTGCATAATTTCAAATATTTGGAAGAGTTTTAACAAAGGTTGGAAAATGTAACACCGAGATCCGAACACTCATTCGACTAGCAAAAGAAGCATTCATAATGTTAAGCAAGGTTCTGAGGAACGAAATGATATTTTTAGACACAAAGAAATATGTGCTGGATTGCTATGTGGTATTCATCTTCTTATAAAGCAGTCAATTTTTGGTAAAAAAAATAGATACGTCAACAGTGTGGTTCCGCAAAAGGATAATGAAAATGGATGAAGGAAGCAACGAGAAAGCCTTAAAGAAAATGGCAACAGAAAGACATCTTATAATCAAAATCAAGGCAAGAAAGCTGATATTCCTTATCACATAATGAGGGGAGTTTAAAAAAATAACCTTCACTGTATATATTGAGGGCAAGTGAGATGGGGGAAGACGGTGAACAACTTATCATACGACCTTGTGTGAGGAGATTGTGGAACAAGGACAATACCTTAGCAAAGGGAAAACAAAAGAGCCACAGAAGATAGGATATTGTGGAGAGCCATGACTGCCCTATGTCTACTAATGCCGTAACACATAGTAGCAGAATTAGAAGCCGACACAGAAATCGGAAGCGGATAAGGATGACTTCGCAAAAAATCTAGTATTCTTCTAAGAAAATGAAACAAAAATAAAGAGTATTGGATTTGTCTATATTTCTGAGATGAGGTATTATGTTCAGTATTTACATTAGTCGGACTATTGTCCTCATCTTTGTCGCCATATTTGTCACAACGTTTCGGCCGTTGTAGGCTCCGGCCTTCTTCAGGTGGTTGGAGTGCCAGAGAAAAGCAATGATAACAAAGTTGCAATATGAACTCTGGTAAAGACATGCAATGATAACAGCAAAAATTGCAATATGAGCACTGGTAAAAATGATGCTAAAAACATTAGGTTTATAATATTCAGAAGTTCATACCCAGATGTCCTCAAGGACACATGGCACAGTGGATTAGATCCAGTGACAGACCCAAAGAAGGTTAAGGCAGTGGAGAACTTTCAGAGGGAAAATTAGCAGGAGATAACTGATCAAACATAGCACGTGGAACTAGAACAGTCTACCCCAGTGATCGAAATAAAGGGTTCAGTTCGAAATTCCAACCACCTGAAGAAGGCCGGAGCGTACAACGGCCGAAACTTTGTGACAAATATGGCGACAAAGATGAGGACAATAGTCCGACTAATATAAATACAGTATGGATTTGCTATGTAATCTTTAAACTCCAATATGTCAGTGAATGATGGACAATCAAAGATGAAGAGACATCAGTATACAGAAATGTTTTCACAGATCGATGCTGAGAACACTACTGACATAACATGTGAGCAACGGGGACGTCTTAAGGAAAAGGGCGATCGACAAACAAACTGATATTTACAATAGGAAAGGCAGATTGAAACTGCAGGAACAAACAAAAAGTGAAGACTATTGGCCTCATCTTTGTCGCCATATTTATCACAACGTTTCGGCGGTTGTACGCTCCGGCCTTCTTCAGGTGGTTGGAATATCAAACTGAAACCTTTATTTCGCTCACTGGGTAGTCAGTTCTAGTTCCACGAGCCATGTTTGATGGATGTCAGCTATCAGTTATCTCCTGTTAATTTTTCCCTCTGAAAGTTCTCCACTACCTTAACCGGGCATTGAACTCACACTCTTTAGGTCCTGTCATTGGATCTAACCAACGCCTTTATCCACTGTGCCATGTGTCCTTGAGGTTATAAAGAAAGAAAGAAAGGGTTCAGTTCGACATTCCAACCACCTGAAGAAGGCCGGAGCATACAACAGCCAAAACGTTGTGATAAATATGGCGACAAAGATGAGAACAATAGTCCGAATAATGTAAATAATGTACATAATACCTCATATCAGAAATATAGACAGACTAACAAGGAAAGAGATGTTAGATAATTTAAGATTCAAAGAACAACCTGAAAAGCAGGAGGTAAAAACTAGTGATATACTTAATGAGAATGTAAATGAATTGTAGTCAGTAAATATATCGTAATGAAAATCTTAGCCGTTTCCTTATAGGGAAACATTAGGCACATCACTGAACGAATAGCTAGGACTACTGTGACTTGAATCTATTAAAATAAAATTAGGAAAATAGGTTTCTAAGTTTTGTAACAGTTATCTACTAATGATGGTAGTTTCCTTACTAACCTTTTGTTTGAAGCACTGCGGAACGTCAACATCTGGATTCGGACATTATTTTCTATTCTAGTTATATATGATATCCATTTTAGTTGTTCTGCAGTTCTCAAATGATGCATTTTTGTGCCATTTTGCATAGTTCCTTGTTTGTGATTTAGTAGCGAATCATCTATTATTGGTCCTCTTAAAGTCATCGATCGGAGAAAGCGGTTGTATAAAGAAGACAGTATAGATATTTCTGAATGGCTTGGTTACCATGAATTTCATCTATATCTGATCAGGCTATATATATATATAAAAAAAAACATGGCCCGAAACTTTAGTTAATATTTGATTTTGCACCATTTTGAGGCACTAGAGGAATCTACACATAATGCAGTTTATTTATGACCAGGTCCCTGCAGTAACTTTTTAATAATTGGTCCATACACTGTGTTATTGATTCCACATAGTGGATATTTTTCTGATGGATTCCTATAGATTCCTACAAACTCCCATTCCGTATTACTGTTTCTGTTTCGAAAAGGATTACATTTAACTCTCCAGCACCAGGTAACAATTTACAGAGGATGTTGTTATTTCATACAAGTTCATTATCATCCCAAATATGAATAGCTAAAATCTTAATGGCGCAGCCACTCGTATACGAGGATACCAGTCTACTAAGGCGGGGTAGCTAATCCCCATTGCAGACGCCAGCTCAGGTACATTAGCGTTTATCGACACCCACAGGACCCACTTGCGGTTTACACCGCAACTATGTTCAGCGGCTCTCAGTTACAGTTTCTGGGCGAGATCGCGTTATCTAGCGCAATCAACAGTCTGAACAAGGCCAGCACGCTCATACCCTCGGCCACGATGACTTGTGACTTTGTACAACCATCACAGGCTACCAAATGTTCCGCATACCAAATTTCATTCACAACGCTTGGATCAGCCTGTGGTACGGTTTTTAAGCATTATCCAATTGGGCCGTGCGCTGGGATCACCTCCTCTAGACCGTTAACATCAAGAAGGCACCATCGAGAAAATCGCCCTTGGTGAGATTCGAACCTACGTCTAAGACCGAACGTTTTAATCACCAAAAATCCCCGTCTCATTATCAGGGGTAATGGGCACGATTTCTTTCTATTACTAGATCGTCTTGGGGTGTGGTGTGGAATGCTTCGACGAACGGAGCCGGTTTCTTCACATCCATACTTTCGTATGTGAAGAGAATAGTCTAGCAGGCGGCTAAATAGATTGTGACTCTCATTTCCTCCTTGTCGTAGAGTTATGCCAAAGATACATGTTAAATATATCATAATTGAAAAAAAGATATGAGGACCATCATTGACATCTTAATGTAAAGACTTGGCACACAAAAACCGCATAATTGATGACATTGTCTTCTTCTTCCACATCACTCTGTCTATCGTAGCTCTTAATAAGTTTTGTCTTTTTTGTTATTTCTCCCAAAAACTGTTCCGTCATCCATTTGCTTAAAGTAATCTTAGTGAATGATGCTGGCGCATGAGCTTAACAGTGGGGGTAAGACGAGAAAATATCCAGACAGACAATTTCTTCAAAAATGAAGGTCTAATAAAAAGGTATTAGAAAGCCATGCCCCGAGAAAGAAGAAAAATGATTTTAGTTAAGTATGTTACCCTTTATTTTCCCTTGTCTCTCTACTGCTTGTCTTGTGACTAACAGATTTCCCATGCTCTCTTTCCCCATTACGCGACCTAGAAATTTCAACTCCATCTTCCTGATGTTAAGTATAAGTTTCCTCTTTTTTCCATTTTCTTTAAAACCTGTAATGTTCTACCAATTGTATTCTCAGGATCTTTCTGTAGAACTATATTTCTGTTGCTTCAAAATTCTTCTTCGTTTGTGAGCAGATTGTTCAACATTCGCTACCACAGAGGAGGATAGATATCACGTTATAGTTCAGACGTGTCTTTAATATAACAACGAATTCCAATATTGGCTCGACAAGTTGTGATAAACTTAGAAGTAATTCTATTATTATAACCGTATCATATTTTTATGTCTTTCAGACGTCTCATTAATTCGAATCACCATTGTTCTATACCTCCAAGTATTCTAAGATACGTTCTTTCTTAAAGATAACCAAATCATAACTTTTAGATAGGCTCTCATTGTATCTATAAATGCTGACGAACTAATCTGCAGGTGCAGAACATAAATTTACTTCCTTTCCCTCGTCACTCTCATTTTCCCAAGACCATTCTGCCAGATTCCGCAGTTTGAAGAATTCCACAGACATCAAACACCTTCTGAAAATCAGATTTTTATCTGCCAGGTGCAAGAAAGCGGTAAACAAAATTCGTTATTTGTTCTTGGGGAAGACCAAACGTGTAAGATTCTTCCCTTTGTCCTATTTGATCTACAGAAAACAAAGAACATTTCTTTTTTTTTCTAAAGTTTACATTATTCATTTACACACACATACAGACCTATATATATATATATATATATATATATATATATATATATATATATATATATATACACAAAGACCAATTTCTTTTTTTTCACATTGTAAACTTTCTAAAACAATAGTCATCGGTAATTTTTGAAGTTGTTAACACATTTTTAATGCATGATTTGTTTGCAGATGGTGTAGTACTGAAGTTCTTCTCAGAACAGTGTATTTGGAAAATGTTCTTAATAGAGAAGTGAGCACTATTTAAACATACGATATAAACTTTTATTAGCATCATTAATCAGGAGAAAGAATTAATATTCATTGAGATATTCGTCGTGGACTCGACGCGATGCAATGGCTAGCAAGCTTGCCTCACTAAATCAGTTACGAATAGTGAGTTCGATCCTCAAAGTGGGGACCATACTTTAGACCCTGTGCCACGTCGAAACAACATTTAGAAAATGCTCATTCGTGAAATTTAATGTATAGTAAATGTTATCAATACAAAATTGAAATCGCTTTTAAATCTATCAGTTCTTTAATGTTACTGTAGATATTTTGCATTGCACATGATTATTTAAATAATATTCTATCTGTCTCTTATCTCTAGATCTGTTTATCTTAAAATCGCTTTCTATTCAGAGATACAAAGGAAAGAGATCTAAACGCTCTTGCTCGCTCAGACCCCGGGGGTCGAGGAAACCGAGGCGTGAGATTTCTTTTTACGAGAAAACCGAAACTTCAATTTTAAAATATCACGGGGCGCATCATACACAAGTAAGTTCAGACTTTTATTTTTTTTATTAAAGCTCTCGGCATACACATATATATAATCACATCTTCTTCTTCATTTGCGAACTATGCTGTTTTTTGTTTTTTGTTTTTTTGGGATTTTTTTGTATAAACAGCAATGTAAAAATCCTCAACGTTTTGAATTCATTTACTTTGAAAATTTTTTAAACTGTTTCCGTCAAATTTCAAACAATCCCCTCCGTTGCAAAGTAACACCTCTTCATGATGCTCCCGTCTGTCTGTCTGTCTGTCTGTCTCTCTCTCTCTCTCTCTCTCTATCTATCTATCTCATCTTTCGGTCTCTCTCTCTCTCTCTCTTTCTTTTATATATATATATATATATATATATATATATATATATATATATATATCAAGTATGGTGCAGTTCAATTTACATTACATGAATCATTCATACAAAAAACAGATATAGAAGTTAATGATATAAATGGCGAGAATACATCATCGCAAACAAATTTAATAAAGTGCATTAACCCCGAACCAGTAGATGAATGTTATGATCCCTGTTTATAAATTCCACATCACACCCTTGAGTGGTTAGTTTGGAGCGGGTAGAATGGAGATCAAATTGTTTTAGTGGACTCAGCAATTTTCACTCTGCATGTCTGAATCATCTTCAAGAAGCGAGATCAAGATCTAAAAGGTCAGACAATCTAACAATGATCTCATCTCACAATCCTCCCACTTGCTCCATGTGTGGCCTTCTTTGTAAATCACTAGCGGGTTTTAAATGCCACTTAAGATTATCGCACAAAATTTCATAACTGAATCAATAAACTGTTAGATCATCATACGTCGAAACCGACGGGAGAGTCCATTATATATATATATATATATATATATATATATATATATATATATATAGAGAGAGAGAGAGAGAGAGAGAGAGAAAGTGAGAGAGATAATTTAGGCAAAAATACCCCGCTTAAATATATTAAAGATATTTTAATGAAACTTTTACACACACACACACACACACACACACACACACACACATATATATATATATATATATATATATATATATATATATATATATATAAACCTGTTTCTATTTCATTCAGTATATGTTTATATCCCTCTATCCCAGCATCTTTTTTCGTTCCATTTTCCTTCTTTCTTTCTTTCTTTCTTTCTTTCTTTCTTTCTTTCTTTCTTTCTCAATCTACTTATATCTATCAATATCTCTATATTTGGAATAAAATTGTTTGAAAGCATCTCGTTGGAGAAGTTGGTATAAATCAATGTCGATAAAGATATTTCCATGAACGTTACGGTTAGAGAAATAGAACATTTCTACCATCCGCCTTCACTTTAAATTTCACTTCCATACTGATCCGTTTGGCAAAGGCACGAATTTATTTCATGTGAACTCCCGCAAGTTATATGTTAAGCAAACGCTTACCCTTTGCTATCTCGGCTACGCTGGCAGCCAATCGAGAAAACGTATAATTATGAGCACTCTGACAGAATAAAAACGTGAAGAAACAACGTCACTATTTTTCCAACTATTAATGCCAACTTACAACTGATATATAAATAGCATCTGTGGTCCGTAATGTGTAACTACTCACTGAAAGTTTATGATCAATTAAACACACACGCTCACACAATCATATATATATATATATATATATATATATATATATATATATATATATATATATATAATTTTAATCATACCTCCCCAATCAAGGCGGGTGTGCCACTAGCATGCATGGTCTTGCAGTGAGTAAAGGAAGTGTAAGGTGGGGTATTTGGCGAAAGGATAAAAAGAAGGACGGGGATTAGGATCAAGACATCAGAAGACGTCGATTGACATTACATTTGAATATTTGAAGGTCATAGCTATCAGGGACGAAAGTAGTAGCGAGGAAGTTCTACTGTCGGGAAGTTCGACATTGAAAGGGTGGGAGTACAGTTTGAGAATGAGTTAACGTATGTCGTCAGTGCAGTTGCCACGAAATTACTTGTAGAAAAGTCAGAGGGAAGCCACAGGAAGTCTATAGACGAAATGCCAGATCAGGACCTATCACACTGCGTATCCGTCTCTGGATTTTGTTGTGGACCTCGAGATGAAAAAACATGGTCACCAGACCATATATGGCGCAGTATTCAATACAAGGACGAATGGTTGATTTGTAGATTTGAAGGATTGACTCAGGCTAGAAAATCCTTCCGTCTCGTCACAGAGAAAAAATTTTGCTTGCGGTAGATGAAGCTATTGATTTAATATAGTTGTTTCACCTCAGTTCAATAGAAATCGTGAAATCAAGCAGGCACAGCGAGGCTCTTTCGCGGAGTTCGGCATCAGCCATTCTGATGGGAGGCAGAAAGGTTTCTCTATGGTGCGTAAATGAGTATATATCAGATCAATGCAAAATTTTCTACCCGATTTTAATTGCTACTATAAAATGCCCGTAACTTTAAACTGGCGTTTGTTTTGGGGCCGATTCCTGGTTAAAACCTTTCGAGTTGCGAGTCAGACTTCGTTGAATGTTGACGTTTTGTCTACAATTGAATGCTTTAAATATGGAAGCTGAAAATCTCCACTTTCTACATGGATTAAATCGTCGGAATTGCGATAAAAATATTCATAAAGTTTATTTGGATTGTTTCCCAGAATTTCGGATACTCAAAAAGTGGTTTGACAGATTTCACCGAGCAACCTTTCGAACGACGACCTGCTTGCCATGGTGGAGAATAAATCGATGATTTCGACGGAAGAGATTGCTAAGTGCTTGAAAAATCTATATCTCAGCTGCCTTTCGTCATTTTGAGAGATTTGGGCTCAAGAAAATCGACCGGTTGTGGCAAATCGAAAATGTATCATTTTCTACCACGCTAGGGTAAAACCGCATCTTGCAAGACAGAACTTGAAGAAGCTTAACCCTTTCAACCCTGCGTTCCAGAACAATTTCAACCCTCCTGCCTGAGCTCCTGAGTTAAAATTCGCAAATAATTGGAATGTAATGTTTCACGGTATATATTAAAATAGTTACAAGTGTTTACCTACCGTTCAACCGGCGCCTGGACATTACGTCTTTTTTCTCGACCACTGGTAAAGCGGTGGTCAGATCTCAAATGGTTAAAGACTTGAAATGGGAAACCCTCCCGTAACCATCCTTCGGATTTTTATTTGTTCATTTCTTAGAAAAATGTTATTTGAAAAATGAAATCTGTACGGACAGACGACAAATACCCCAGAATATTCTCCCAAGAACATTACAATTTTCCTAAGGAACTAGTTCAATATGTTTCTAGAACGATTAGAGATAGTTATTAAAAAGAATGGAGACGATGTAGTTGATAAATAAATGTGTTTTTTTGTATGTATATTTTTTTTTAAATTTTGCGATCGGGAAGAAATGTTGAACTATTCTAATATTTATGAGAATAATGATTTTGGTTTCTCTTTGAATTCGACATAATAAAAATCGTTGAACAATATACCAGTCAAAACCTAATGTTATATAATATTAAAGAAAGAATAATTGTCAAAACCTTACGTGCAGTTATCAATCATAACGTGTATTTCAGTCAGGGTCTGAGGCGAGCTTTAAAGAAATGTTGCATTAAACGCCTCAAATCATGGTAATCTGCCGGTTGTCGTATTAAAAAAATTCTTAAAAAATCTAAACTATTTCACAGCTGATGGCAAAAAAGTATATATTCGACAGGCAGGTAACGAACATTGAGAAAGTTTCCAAGATATATTTTTTTTTAAATCGTTAAGTCATAGTAAAATACAGAAGAAGGATAATTTTTTTTTTCTTCCGATAGTTTTGCTACATCATGTTGCAAACGTAAAACCGTTTTCAGATATAGGAACACTCCGCGATGGGAGATAATGAGAAAAATCGGCGAGAAAGGAAATATATATATATATATATATATATATATATATATATATATATATATATATATATATATATATATATATTCATTTTCAAGAAGAAATCTAAAGGGGATCAGAAACATAATACTTGCCTCCACAAAAATATGTTTTTTTGGTATATATATATATATATATATATATATATATATATATATATATATATATATATATATACCCTTGCGCAAATTAATTAAAATAACCACTTTAGTTTCCGTTCTTTCACCATGCGGTCAGTTTTAGACCCACTGGAGTGAAAGTGTATAATCGATTTATATTTTTTCGTCAGATTAGGCCATTGGTAGTGATGTGCATTAATATGAATATGTATTCAGGGTGTGTAATGAAATTTGGTTGAACTTGAAAATTATTCCATCATCTGTGATTGCATCGGATATTCATTACGCCCAGACACTATTATCTCGATTGCCGATTACTTGTTCTATTCTTATTGTCTGCAATGGATGTCACTCCAAGTTAGCGTGCGAAAATTGTAACCCTGCACCAACAAACTGGCAAAACTTACCAATAAGCAAATCAAACTATTATAGACTGGCCCGGAAACTTAAGTCCAGTTGAGAATCTCTGGTCAATCTGCACGAGTAGACTTCATGGAATGGACATATGAAGTACTAATATGTGCACTGGGTTGTGTTTCATTTGAATAATCTGAAAAAGAAAG
>CAHIKZ030004486.1:607500-635000 GCA_903632075.3 Acanthosepion pharaonis
TTTTTTTTTTTTTTTTCAAAAGTATATTGCTGGTATTTTTGCAATAGAAATATATTTTATGGTGTCTTGAGTTGGTTCAACGTTCAAGCCCTCCAGACCAAAGACCTTACTGCCGGATTAAGTTTATCGTCATACCCAGGCCGACGCATTTGTAGGTTTAAACTATTTCTTTTTTTCTTCCGAAAAAAATTATAGCACTGTTTTTAACATCATTGTTACTAACTTTTCTGCCACTTACGAAACGTAAAATTATTAAAGACCGATATCTGAAGGCGGGAATGGTAGCTAATTAAAGACGATACTTTTTTTTTCAGTAGATCCGTTGTAATCTGGATGTTGATTTTTGAGGAGATATATTCATGTTTATATAACTGTCATATAAGTATTAAGAAACGAGAACAATTCATTAGAGACAAAGAAAAGAGCGCGGATCTGCTATGCCTTACTACTCCTCGTATATGGCAGTGGATGCTGGAAAATATTCTCACAGATAAGTAAACATGAGGTAACAGAAATATGCGTATACAAAACGATGCGGAGAATACCGTGGACGGGCGTCTGAGTAAAAATGACGCTTCAAGAAAATGGAAACAAAAAGGACGCGTCTACTTAAAGCTGAAAGAGACAGCTGATAATTACAGAATATCTTACGATGAAAGAACACTTGTATAGTTTAACATTTGAAATTCATATTGAAGGCAAGAAGAAAAGTAATCTAACTGAAGTACACGGTTAAATGAATGCAAAGAGAGGGAAAGGGCGGAACAGTAAAATTACCAACGTTTTATAGTGCTAGGATAGGCACTTGTGGAGAAACATGACGGTCCATGTCATGTAAGAAGACAGAAGAATTCCTGGTATATTCACTTATAACGTGGCTTAGCCTCCTCTCTTTCTTCTCAGAAAAGCATTGATATATGTTTATATTCTGTAGTTTTTTAAATTTTCTTCTCAGTTTCTATCATCTTATCGTTTATTATTTTAAATTCCTGTTAACATCAGGGATTATATAATCGTTTTCGTTTCCAAATATACTTTATCTTTTATGCTGACATTCTATTTAAAAGTTCAGTAAAGCACAATGCTTAAATTGTCTCTTGGGTCTTATGTTCCCTTCAGATGGAACTCAGATATACAATCAATTTCTAAACATCCTGCCAAAATAAAGACGCGATCTATTGCTCAAGTAAGTAAATAATTCCTTCTACCATTGCTTTATATTAACAACTGTCAAATTCGAAAAAAAAATGGAACATAGCTGTCATGAGATGGAAATGATTAATCCTCAATTTCAAACACTTTCCCAGATTGACGAGTTCGCAGGTTTATTATTACTCTCTGATTATTTACATAGTAAATGTTCAGACGACAGGACACTTCTACTCAACATCAAGAAGAGACATTCAAATTTCTAGGGCACATGACGATGACAGACGGCTTGAAAAATGTGACATTCACAGGACAGATTGAAGGTAAATATGCCAGAAGAAAGCAAGGCAAAATGTGCCTGGCGAGCTGCAGTGAAAGAATGAGGAGCAATGTTTGGGGAGATGGCAAAAAGACAAAGTTAAGAGCCAAGAAGAACAGAAAATTGTGGAGAGTCGAGATCGGTAATGCCATGAAAGGATACAACACATAGAAGAAGAAGAGCCATTTTAACTACAGGAGTCATAAAAATGCTCCCTAAGACCGCACGTTTCCTTTTATCCACGCTGAAATGAAGATTCTCTCTCCAGACACAAGTCTAAGCATTTTCTACTAGGGCATCCCATATTACTTCCACTTCAATGACATTCTTTTCCTCAATATTCCAAATTTAGAATAAAATTCAATCGTGAGATTGAGGGAGAGATTCCGGGCCGTCTTTATTCCTGAACATTACATTTTCAACCATTCAATTCAAGGTCAATCGTAATCTATCCGTTTGCCCATCAGGTTCTTCACTTTTAACCACTCGCATATTCGCTCATATCACATCTACTTCATCAAAGATCTTTTAATATTAGCCATCTTCATTTAATGCCTTGTATTGGATAAATATTATGTAGTATTGTACTGGAATAGACATTGAAGAAAACATTAAGTGTGGATATAAAGCAAACAGGTGCACGAGAGTGTTGACAATGAGTTAACACCCAGCCGCCTTATGTAGAAGTACGTGACCTCACATGCATCCGGTTTTGCTAGCGAACGAAAGTGAATATTTTTTATATATATATATATATATATATATATATATATATATATATATATATTATAATAATATTAATAAAAATCTTATTAATATAGGTAATTATACTCGTCTGGCAAAACCTTAGGGAGATGGCTGGTACAGGTAACTATCGAACGGAATTCTTTATAACTGAAAATTTAACCAAGATATCGCTAGACACGGACAGGGAATAAGAAAACTCTGCCCCTTCGACGGACGCAAGAATCAAAATGTTGTGGTTCTAATAAAAAAAAAAAGATGAGGATATTAGTCCAATGGTAGATAATTTAAATAAATATGAACATGAACAAGCCAATACCCAAGGAAAAATAAGGAATGAAAAAAGAAAGAACATGTATTTCAGGCGAAAATTATCGTCCAGATTCCAAGCTCAGAGTCCAATGAAAAAAAAAACCCTCCAACACGAGTAAAGGAAAAATAACTTAGCAAAGTGCTCAATACACTAAGTAGAGGTTCATAGTTTTATATATATATATATATATATATATATATATATATATATATATATATATATATATATAGTTATAGATAGCGATATTATACACACTCTATCACACTTTGCAGACAAAGTATGAAGGACCCACTTTTTGGAAAAATCAATAAAACCTTAAGTTTTGAAGATTCATGTGTCGTTATATCTTGGAATCAGCATTTTTTGAGAACAGAATTTTTTTTATTTTTCATTTGAACATATTAATTTTTTTTATCAGTAGAATCCAGGATGCCGGAATCCGAAAAGATTTGCAGTAATTAAAACTTGGTAATCCAAAATTTCAGAATTGCAGGTCCGGATTTGGGACGAAATGTTTCTAATTTGCTTACGGAGTCAGCCTGATTATAAAATGTTATGATATGTTGTGCTATGGCCTGTAGGGGTAAAGTTGAAAAAGTATGACACAGTGACACACTGACATTCGCATTTATTATATACATGTGATACGTTAGAATTTGTTCACAACTCGTTTTTTGTTTTCTTTTGTTTTAGTAATTCACCGACTCATAAGGTTTTTTTTAATCCGTTGTGCAACACTAATAAACAGTTTCGTTTTACAGATATTATCTCAATATCATTACCATAACAATGCATCTATAATAATTTCTATCTGCCTTGATGCTCCCGTGGGGTTATTTATTTCCTTCTTTTACGTTTTGACGTTTTGACGTTTTGTATTGTTTTGTTTACTGCCTCTTGTTACACAATTTCACGCAGTTTTCTTTTTTAACATTCTTTAGCGTCCCTCTAGGGCATATACCATCTCATGCCTTTTCCCTGCATTCATATTAGAATTCTTTCACGGTGCCATTGCAATGTGGTTATTAACAGTAATATAAACCTCGACGACGTGTAACCGACATGATTTGTATAAAAAAAAAAAAGAAAGAATGAAAGACATCTGTTTTTCTGCAGAGGAAAACATTTTAGCAAAACACAAGAAAATAAAAAAAAAATATCGGTTGGAAAGCGGAAACCAAGACATGATTCAGAAAAAAAAATAGAGCAAATGGCGAGAATGTAAAAAAAAATCATTTGGATTATTCAGAGATAATATACGGAATACTGCAGAAGAAATTACCTGAATATGATCTGCAAAGAAGAAATCTAAAAAAAGATAAACTTGATAAATTATAAAACAGACTCTTGAGGAGACAGATAAAACTTTCTTTTTTTTCTGTTTGTATTTCTAGAATTATTATTACTTGCATTATTTACAGTTTGGCATTTAAAAACCTCTATATTGGTATTACCAAAAATATATCGCCACTCGAAGTTCTTCAAGTATCAGGTGGAACAGGTAACTATCGAACGGAATTCTTTATAACTGAAAATTTAACAAAGATATCGCTAGACACGGACAGAGAATAAGAAAACTCTGCCCCTGCGACGGATACAAGAATCGAAACGTTGTGGTTCTAATAAAAAAAGATGAGGATATTAATCCTATTGTAGATAATTTAAATAAATATGAACTGTATCATTACACCCCAAGCAAGGCAGTAAAGTCATTATGAAGCAACTAATTACTGAGTGTGAGAAACAATGAGATTGTAAAAGAAAAAAAAAAACTTATTACGGAGAGAGAACAATAAAAAGAAGAATTAAGAAGACAGACAACAACGACTGATATTTTCAATTTAAATGTTTGAAGATAAAGTTGGCTGGAGAGTAAGAAGCCAGAATATAGTTTCACAAGCGAGAAGTGCGATAGAATAAACTGTTAGGATTGCAACTTTACTCCTCTGTGAATAACATTTCCAGATAGCTAAACTGTTGCACCAGTAATTTAAATGTTGAGTTGTCCATTTTTCTAACAACCATTTAGTGTTCTTGAAAGTGATGTTTAATCCTTTATTCTCGCTTTTCTTCACTATTTTCTGTTACAGTTCTTGTAGTTTCATTTCTATGCCAACTTTCCACATTGTGTTATCTTCATAGATTATGTTGCCAATCATTACTGGCAACATAATCGCTGGCTGTATAGGTTGAAAAGATCTGGCGAGATATATCTTGTCTTATACGCCTTTATATTATTGTATATTTACAGAACATATTACCCAATCCGTACAGAGGTGGTTTGTTGCCAGTTTAGATTCTGGATTATTTTAATACCCCCCACCACATATGTCAAGGTTATCTAGCAGTTCTCGTTTATGTACGTTATGAAACGATTCTTGTATAATATATAAAACGTCCTTTTATATTTTTAATTATCGCTCTGATATCCTTTTGAGCAAAGGTATAGCACTCCTTGTTTCAGTGTCTTTAACGAATCCACATTGTTTTTTGTCCTATTTCCAGTTTGATTCGTCGCTGCGCTGCATTCCTAAAGATTCGGGTGCTAAGTATTGCTACATGGGTCATTAGTTTGATTGTCCGATGGATTTCACATTCGTTTGTACCTGGCTGCTATGAATATGGATCTTCTTTGGTCTTCCGGTATATCGTCACTGTTGTATATTTCGCTTATTACCTCTGTAATCTTGCCTAGGCTGAATTATCTAATAAATGTAGTATTTTCTATGGCCACATCTTGATGTCAGCGAAGCATCAGGCTCAGAATAAGTTCATAATTAAAAGAGAAATTTAAAAAAAAGAAAAAAAACAACTCTTAATTTTTAATACAATTTTTAAAACCCCTTTTTTATAATACAAAAATCTCTTCTTTACGAGAATGGCAAAAAATTCAGTTAGGAACCTTTCAGTCATTTATGTGATATGCATGATACACAGTCGATCCTTCGATACAAGATTGACGAGGCAGGTTTTTTTTCCCCTAGTAGCTTGCCATTTCTTTCTGCAGTCGACCATTGCCATCCAAGGCTATAGACCTCTGTCTGTCCTGCTATTTACCCAGAGCTGGTAGAAGAAGAAGAGCATTCATACCATTCCCAAGGGCATTAGCACGTAAGTGAATGTAATGGATTCGAGTGGAATTCGAACTCGACTCTCCGATTCTTCACTCTTAGCTGCTCTCCTCTTCTACCGTTTCAATTAATTATGCTGAGATTTAGAGAGGAAAGTGTTTGTCTGCAGAGTGTGAAAATATATCAGGATCTGTTGCCATTCCAACTGTAAAATGATGAGACTTAACCATCAATCTAGAATTCATAGTGTCTATAATTCGTAGAGGAACATGCATCAGAACATGCCATGAAAAATTTTAAAGAATGGCAGCGGAATGTGAGAAAGTAACTGAAGCCGAGATGTCAGAGTAGGATTAATAAAATTGCAGATTCTTCTATGCAATTCATCATGAATCTAAATACATAACAAAAATACTGTTGTGAACAAGTAATTGGTTAAGGAATAACAAAAAAAGAGGTTGCAGATAAATAGTGTATTGAACAGTAAATACAACAGAAGACTGTTACACGACTTGGGTGTGAGTGTCGGTTGACTAAGCGTTTAGTCTATATCACCGTTATATTTAACGCCCCCCCGCTACGTGGGTAGTATGTGGAACAAGGTCGGTTTACCGTGGGTTCTCCGAGCCCGTAGGCTCGACCGAAAATATTCCCTTCGAACCCGTATAAACGGTTTCAGGGCCTGTTTACTTCCTGGGACGACACTTTGCCCTTAGGCAAAGCCTCGTCCGGGTTCCTCTCCGCCGAAGCGGAGAGTTTGAAAGTTGAACAGTTTATATCATCGTTCTCCCGGGGCTTACTTTCCTAATATATTAAGTGGAAGAGTCCACAATAGTTTCATTAGAGGAAAGACACCACAACAAATACCAAGCCAGATGTATCAGTAATATTCGATGCATACACGACTAGTTGTGTAAGAAAGATTCTAGTGAGAAAACAGGGTAAAAACTTTTCTAGCAACAGACTTAGCAATTCATTCTATATAATCTTTACATTTCATGCGAGCAGAAGACGCAATGAGTCATTCCCTTAGATGTTAGCATGCCAATTTGATGGTTTAAATTCAAAAAGCTTTTTTCTTAGGTGATGAAAGTGACCAGTTACTTTTTTGGTGTCTAACAATTTACCAAACCATTTATTGCCCTTGTAGATCATTTTTAGACAAGCTGCCAATTTAACGTTAAATCAGATTTACTATTAAGACAGGAGTAAATAGTTACATCATCAACATAGATACCGAGTTGAGAACTGATGACAGAATCAAAGTTGTTGATTAGAAACAACCTAGGTTTAAAGATAGAGAGAGATACCTGCATTAATGCAAAAGATCTTGACTAGAGACAGTACAAGATATCTTGAGGCAGATTGAATCAGTTCATAACTTCCTCCATTAATAGCATAAGATTTTAACTTTGAAGAAGACAAGAACCCTGTAAAATGTCTTCGAGATATCTAAAGCAACAGAGGGTAAATCACCATTCTTATTTAAAACTTGACAGACTCTTTCAGAAATAACTGTTAATGCCTAAGCAGTTGATCTGTAGAAGCGATAGCCATATTATCTGAAAGAAGACGCTGCCAGGTGAGATGCTTAATCAATTTCGAATAGAGGCTCTCTAAAAACAGGTAGGAGGCTAATAGGCTGATAGTTACAAGAATCTGACTGTTCGTCTGTGTTCTTAAAGACTGAAACAGCAGAAAACGTTTTCCAACAAGCAGGAAAGCAAGAAGCAGAAATGCATTTATTGTACATTTTAAAGACAACAGAAGCCAGCTAAGAGGACTTTTCTTAAAGCAGAAAACGATTTCTTAGAGGAGAAAACAATACATTTATTGCAAATTTTAGAGAAAACAGGAGCCAGCTCAGAGGATATATCTTCAAGCAGAAACCGATTTCTGAAAGGAGAAGGCAATGCATTTATTGTAGATTTTAGAGACAACATGATTTCTTCAGGACTAATTTGGGAATAACATCAAGTCAACATGCTTCGTGAGGATCCAGTTTAATAATTATTGCAGAAACATTGGACGTAGTTATATGCATAACACTCAATAGAGACTTAGATCTAAGTGAAAAGTCTGAATATACTCCAGATGAATCAAGAGTAGAACTCAAAGAGAATTTACGAGTAAAAGACTCAGCTTTATATGCTGAAGATGTTAACACATGAAATTGAGTGAAGAAAGGAGAGACAGAAGTCTTAATCTTACATGGCACACTGTTACACAGATGCCTGTAGTGACGAGAAAATTTTATTAGAGTCTATACAGTGCCACATTCTGTCAGCAAACAAAGACTTAGCCACTTTGATATCTTGTTTAAAATTATCACGTTTAGACACGAAGAGACGTCTGTTGTGATCATAAATATCACCCTGTACCGCCAGAAAAAGTGATTCCTGCGGGTTATAGCGGATGAACAGGCAGGTGTTAGCAAAGAGAAAATGTGGATTTACCACGTATTTCCGAGAAGAGACAAAAACTGGACTTAACTCAATAAGAAAACTATGCGGCACAATTCTCAAGAGGAAGTTTCAGAATATCAATCCAAGAGACGTATAAAAATAAATTAAAGAAATGAACCCAATCAGTACGCTAGTAAACGAAGCAGTCTTGGGAATAGGTTTTTTCTGTAGAATAGACGACTCAAAAGAAATGTCAACAGATTCTACAGCACGATTGCTCCAAGAAGAGGTAAGAAATGAATCAATTAAAAAAAGCATACTGTTAAGAATTACTAGGGAAACGAGCAAAGAAATCCGCTATTTGGCTAACAGACGGAACAATTAAAAATCCGATGACCAGCAATGTCGCAAACATTAGAAGCCACTTGATGTGATGGACAATAAAATCACCAAAATATTCGCAGGTGAATGTAGAGAAAGATAGACATTTGTATATTGTCAGATATTTTATGTATTATATTGCAGTTCTGAGAAGGGGAACGATAACAGAAAAATAGATAGCTAACAGAGTACAATAAAGAAAGTCGAGAGCACATGAAATAATCATTTTGTGACTCAAGCGAAAAGAGAGATTTTCAAGGATATAGACACTAAGACCAGGTATATGTAACCTAGAATCTTTTCGATGAATAGGTATATGCACTGGGACAGAAAATTAATTTTTAGGGATAGAAGCATTTAAATTAGTTTCGAAAAGTGCTAAACTACCTGAAGAAGGTTTCAAGAGAAAAGTTTCTACGCTGCATGACTTGGCATTAATACAACGAATATTCTATAAAGAAAGGTTGAGTGGAGTAGGTTATTTTTTGTTTACCGTTTTACTCCTATTTCTCTTATCTGTTATAGAGAAAAATAGCAATATAATTGTCACTGTCCATCGTCTATAGCAATAGAAAGTGGGCAGCATGTAGTTAAGTTTGTGGACTTAAGTTTGAAAATACATGTAGGGACATCTATCTTTGAGCGGTCTTTACCACCTAGACCTCTATCATACAAGGAGTAAATGTTCATATGAGTATTCAGGTGAAATCTTCAAAACATCATTCGCCTATTAAGGTGTTTGAAAGTAATTTTGTTTTCCTACAAATAATTGTATTTTATTTAAAAAATATTTATCTAAAATATAATCTTTATCTTCAACGATTGTTATCTGATGTCGAATATGCGATTTCCAGTTTAAAGAATTTTTTTTTTATTTTCGAAAAGTTTAAAAGATTGAATATTCTTATGAAATATAAAATTATTAACGGTAAATATTTGAAGATGTACATGATGGATGGTTAAAATCGTTGTCTATTGTTCTGTAGAGAATGTGTAATCTGGATGCTGATCTTTGAAGATGGAGGTTCACATTTATATTTCTGAACTCTAAGCAACGTATTAAGAAAGAAGATAATTTCATTCAAAACAACGTAAAGATCACAGAACTGCTGTGTATTATAATTACTCCTATATAACAGTGAAGGCTGGGAAATTTCCTTACAGATGAGTAAACAGGAGACAAAAGAAATATGATTATGCAGCATGATGCTGAAAATTCCATTGACGGGCTGTGTAAACAAGAAGGGGACTTTAAGTTAATGGAAACAAAGAGGACAGACTTTAAAGACATGTAAACAACAAGGAGACTTTATGCAAATCGGAACAAAGAGGACATGCTTTAAGGACATGGAAACAAAGAAGGAGTTGACATTTCCAGGTATCTTTCATTAAGCATTTCACCCCAAGGAAAGCAGGAGTGCCACTAACACGCATGGGATTTCAGAGAGTAAAAGCAAGAGTAAAGAGGGATGTTTGAGGAAAGTATATAGAGAAGGACGGGGATCAGGATCAAGACATCATAAGATGTCGATTGACATTACATTTGAATATTTGAAGATCCTAGTTATCAGAGAAGCAAATAGGATGAAGGGTGCTCCAATGTCGGGAAGTGTGAGAGAAGAATGTGTTGGAGTAGAAAAGGCGGTTACATTTAACTGTTTCGACTGTGAAATGGTTGGACCGAGATGCAAAACTAGTAGAACACTTAGATTCATGCAGATGGGGTACCAGTGAAAATAGGTCGTCAGAGCAGTTGGCATGAGCATATTTGTAGAAAATACAGAGGGAAGTCATATCATGTCAGTGAGAAAGTAACTATATGCCAGATCAGGACCTATCACATTGCATATCCGTCACTGGATTTTGTGGATCTCCAGATGAACAGCAAAGAAATTCAAAGACCGTATATGGTAATACTATTCAATGCAATGAGGATTGGTAGATTTTTAGATTTGAAGGATGGGCGCAGGCGAGAAAAACCTTCTGGGGCGATACAGAGAAACAACTTTATGATGAACGAACAACTGGATAATTTAACATTCGATGAGCATATTAAATGCACGTAAAACATAAGTAAACAGCTAGTCTAGCTAATGAATTTGTGCAAATGAATAAAATAGACAGCTACTTTAACCATCTATCAAGAACTTCCTCAAATACTTATATTTAATAATTTTACATAAAGAATGTGGGTGAAAAGAGTGGTAAAATAAACAAGTTGCTTAGAAACAAAATCCATGTAAGTATGGACGAGGAATAATAACGTCCCATTCTACATATCTTATTTTTTTCTCTCTCTCTCTCTTTTGTATGCCATTCAAATGCTGATGCGAAAACATTTATTTAAAAAAAAAAGACATTTTAGATTTAATTCTTACTTTACCTGATCTAAATGATGGCAACAAACATCTAGACAGATATCCTTTCAATCACCCTAGCAACTCGTAATGGGGGACATTTTTCATAACACATCAGGCACAAAGCAAATACTTCTGTAGATTGGCTTCTGTTTTTGGTATTAACACATGATAAACCGTGTCTTTCTACTGACACGAAAAACCCAGTTTTCATCACAACTAACAAATGGGCGTAAAAATGGCAGAATGTTCTGTTCAGTTATGAAACGAAACCTGACGACGATTACAAAATTTTACTTTGCAATTACCCTACTTAAAACTGGAAGTCACTACAAGAAACACAATGATGGAGATCATAAACTCGAGCCGCAGTTTCCTATCTTCCAACCTCGGCCCAGCTTTAGTTGATTAAATCTTAAGTCAGAGCAGTAAAAATGCTTCATTACGAGAATATTAATAGCTGAAAACAGAAGTTTTAGTAAGCAAACATCGATCAAAATCAGCAATATTGCAGCCGCTCTCTCTAAAAAAGAGTAAATTATAAAACTGGTAAATGCATCAAAGTAATCGAGAAAAATTCAAAAATAGATCTGATTGTTGGGGAACAGCAATTCAGTGGGGATTATGTAGGCGATTTCCGTTTGACCATACATCATAATACAAAGAAGATAACGTCATTGAAAATATGAAAATAATTGTATTATTTAAATCTTAGACACACGATCAAACCGAAAATGTAGAATTAATAAAAGGAAATAAAAGAAACTAAATGATGTCTACGGACATTTTGTCTGATCAGTGCAAAGGGAAAGGAAAGATTAAATATATCAAGTATTTGCAAAATAATCATATTAGTATTCAACCATTTCCATCGATCGTTGGTAGTTAGTGAGCACTTACATTACTCATAAATAATGGATTCCATTCAAACATCAGCATAAGGAGTATATATTTTTACGGCTTACCATTCTTTTGCAGATTATTTAAAGCCAGAAAATATTTTTTAAATTGTAGGAATTTGTTTTGGAGATTATAATGATTTATAAATGCAAATCTTATTAATTAACTCATAACTGCCGGTGGATTGTGGACATTTCCAAGAGTATTTGCGGGTAACTCAAAATAATAAAACCGACTGGAATAATAATGATTTACCAATACAAATCTTATTAATTAACTCTCGTCCTGGGTAAGACGATAAACTACATCCAGCAGCAAGGCCACTTATCAGGAGGTTTTGAGGAACGTGGAACCAGCTCTTAATTGCTGGTGTTCCAAGGTCCACCTTGACCCTGTTAGGGTTCCAGCTACGGGCAAATAGTTAACTATTACCAGCAATATTTTTTTGAAAAAAATTATATCCAGCAATACAATTTTGAATGAAATATATTACCAGAAATAGATTTTTGATGAAACAAAATATTACCAGACAATAAAAAATGCTGTTGGCATTAAATAACCCATTGAGGTTGATATACCGTAAAACAAAATAAACAAAACCAATCTAAACCAAAAAATACATATTCTATTCATATTAATCTAACCTAAAAATGTTGTCGGCATTAAATAACCCATTGAGATTGATATGCCGTAAAACAAAATAAACCAAACCAAACTTATTAACTCTTAACTGCAGGTGGATTCCGAACGATTTCCAATATTATTTACGCGTAATATAACCAAACCGATTGGAATTCGTACTAGACTCACCGACACTCAATTCCTAGCCGTTTTCCATTACGCCACCGGCACACCTGGTATTCCTAAGCAGTCAACAATCTGTGTAGTGACCAGGCCCGATGTAACATCGGTGATCACACGAGAACCCATGTTTCAGCGTGATACGACAGTCAGCTCAGCCTAAATAGAAACAGGTACTATCTTAATCTCGGCCTACTCTATCCTGTCACAAGCGCAGAGTATGTGGTTCCACAACAGCGATTACTTGTATACAGAACCAGATAAGTTATTTCTCTATCTGCAGACAAACACATTCGTCTCTAAAACCTCATCACTGGTGTGCAAAATGAATTGAAACTGTAGAATTACCTAACATAATTCTTTATCTTTCTTGACAAGCTATGACCAGCTTAGAACAGCGGCCCGGGTGGAATCACTCGGTTCCCCACGTTAAAAACCGAGCTTGTGTCACAACCTGACTTAGTGGAGGGGTCAAGTAAATCTTGTATACTTCCCTGGTCGTGACATCTTCAAGTTTTAGATACACTTATGTACTTTATCATTCCGTTAACCTTTACACTGAGTGTCTCTTGTACTTTGTATGGGATGAACAGCAGGAAAAAAATTATATAAAATTTGCTTCAGCTAATTTAATCTGAACAGTACTTATTTCCTCCGACCGAGCTGAAACAGCTCAATGATTGAAAAACCGGCTTGTAACGTCCAATACTTTCAATAACCAAGCGAATAAAATCATCACTAATTCGAGCATGGGATTTCTCAAGATATGATTAACGGTTGCTCTCTCGAAAAACCCTGCTTGCTTCGGAAATTTATTGGGACCTCAGTTGCAACGCCTATATAAGATTAATTACCAATGATGCTGAGGAAAATGGTCGGTTCATCGTACCGCTTCAGTAAGTATCTGACTCCACCTGACCTGCTTTATATTTACAAGTAACAGATTAAATCAAAAATAGTGTTTTGCTGTCATACCGGAGATAGATTTGCCACATCTTCATATTCTAGCCTTGTCAAAGTCATGTATGGAATATCTTATTTTCAATGCTGCAGCCGATCTCCGAGAGTTGGCAGACGGAAAAACTATCCCTACTTCTACTCTTGTTTCCACAGCAAATGTTCAGATAATGTTTTCCAAATTCAGACATATACAACTTAATCGACTTTCCTTCTACCACAGTGTTTAATCACCCTCATTGCATCTGTATTCAAGTTTTAACCCTTTCAGTTCTGACCACCATTTTATCGGTGCCAGTGAAAAATGACGTAATGCCCTGACACCGGTTGAACAGTGGTAGAGAAAATTGACTTAATGCCCTCTACCCATTAAACCTTTGGTAAACAATTGTAAATATTTTTATATCGACCGTGAAACATTACATACTAATTATTGGCGTATTTTGATTCAGGTGCTCAAAGAGAAGGGTTAAAATTTTTCAGGAACGCAGAGCTTAAAGTATTAAGAAGGGAGTTCCATTCAGTCGTCTTTTTCCCAAGAACCACTGCCGTGTGGCTTCCCCTAAAAAAAAAAAAAACATTAAAATCAGTTGTCAGTGGTTAACTATCATCTATCTCCACATAATCATTGCTTCCGTGTTCCTATTTTTACATTCAATTGACACACTCCACTCAAGCCTTGTATTGAGTTAACATTAGTAATAATTTCATAAAGAGTAGAATCCCTCATATCCGGAATCCCTCATATCCGGATTTCCTCATATCCGTACTCCCTCATATCCGGAAATTCTAATATCCAGAATTCCTCAAATCCGGATTCCCGCATACCCGGATATGATTTTGATGCCTATATTTGAACTATTTGGGTGATATGTAACTGATTTGAAATTTCTGTTTTTTCAGGAAATTTAATTTGATACTTGCTTCTGCTTATTTCATACTAATGGCTTGTATTGGTGCAAAAGATGATGGGAATAAGAGGAAAGGATGCCAACGAGACAAATCTGCAACAAGATAACGACGAGATGCAAGACTGTGATGAAACCTGGACTGATATTAAAAAAGAAATTGAAAAGATTGTCAGTTTTATGGAAAGAAAGTCAGAATACAGATATGGCGATTGAAATAACACGATCAGAATTTTTAAAAAGTGTCTTTCGTTTAAAATATTTACAGAACTATAAAAACGAAATGCAGAAAAGTTGAGAATTACATTAGAAGAGAAAGAATAATAATGCAACAGTGATTAAAAAAATTTGTTACATTATTAGTTTTGCATACGTGGCAGACTTAATTTAATTAATTTTCATTAACATTACATAATTTATTTCTTTTTACTTAAAATCAATTCCGTTATATTTCCATCACCATTAGCTTATTTTGTTTACTATAAAACATTGAAAATAAATATTAAACCTCATTTCGGTTCTTTTATTTTAATCTAAATATAACCTTTCATATCCGGACTTTTCATATCCGGAAGGCTTTCTTTCATATCTGGAAGGCCTTCTTTCATATCCGGAAGGCCTTCTTTCATATATGGAAGGGCTTATTTCATATCTGGAGGGCCTTATTTCATATCTGGAAGGCCTTCTTTCATATCCGGAAGGCCTTCTTTCATATCTGGAAGGCCTTCTTTCATATCCGGAAGGCATTCTTTCATATCCGGAAAGCCTTCTTTCGTATCTGGAAGGCCTTTTTAGTCCGGTTGTCAGAGATTCTGCTGTAATCTTTATTTTCGCAGCCGCCAGAATGTGTTCTGGAAAATGGATAGCATCTGAAAACCACAGAGAAAATAACGACATAATCAAGATATTGCCTTTCCACACGACATCAAATAAAAGGTTGGGAATTAAACCCATATCAATGCCAGAAATGGCATTTACATGAAGAAATAGCAGTTAACATTTATTGGGAATGAGAAAACTATTTTCCCAGAAAGATTATATTAACAGAAATAGTTTGTAAATGTTAACCATGAATGTTACTCTCTGTTCGATCAAAGAATAACTAATGTTTCCTTATAAGTAAACGTTTAATATTGTAAGTACCATTAGTATATGAAGAGTTACAGGGCAGAAAACATGACTATATTCATATAAAGATTCAGATCATTGAAGAAAGTAAGTAAAAGCTAATTTATTGCATTGTTTATCTAATTATCGTAAGTGATTGCCTCAAAACTGTACCAAATATAGTTTGTATCTTTAAAATAACAGTGAAATTCGAAAAAAATTAACGAATACGATTTTAATGCAATTATAAAATATACAATTAAAGAAAACTAATGTACGTAAATACAGTTTATTTTATATAAACATACATTAGATTCTTTAATGTTGTTTCTACAGTGAGAATCACTATATACAAGGCCGGAAGCCACTCGAGGTAGAGTATCACGTTAAGTAGTAGATTATATTGATAGGATGGGAAGATAACATATAACTCTAAACTTGAACCGATTAAGATTGTAGTGATCAAGGGAAACAAGCACTTGGGAGTCTGTGGTTCGCAGGAAGAAATGTTTGATTGCAACTTATTTCTTACCGATGGAATACGGAGCGAATGATGGTGTTTTGCTATTATGTAAGTGTCAGGGCGGGTCCTAGCCGTAAAGGTTAGACCTGACTGAACCAAGGAATATAGTTCATCCGAGAACTTACCACAGTATTAATCAATATTTAATCAATTTTCAATTACTATTGTTAAATTGAAGAATGTCTTACCGCACTAATTTAATATTATGCATGCACTAATCAAATATATATATATATATATATATATATATATATATATATATATATATATATATATATAAGAATAATAATATAATAATTATATATATATATATATATATATATATATATAATTTTGGTATATATACATCCTACCAGCAACGAACTCCAAAATTTTAATTGAAACGGCAATCGACACTTTCTATCCTACTGAAAAATATTTGTCCTTACATCTTCCCAAAATCTTCTAATTCTCTTTTACTGCATACATATTATTCACAATATTACTTTTCACGGGCTGAAATTATTACATATTAGCTGCTACACGGGCTGAAATTATTACATATTAGCTGCTAGTATATATATATATATATATATATATATATATATATATATATATATATATAGTGCACCAGGTTTCTGTATTCTGCTTTTCAAAAAGTATGGATGGCCCTGCACGAAACCATCACTATAATCAAATCTCATGTGCTGTTGTCGGGCTGACGGTTTCCTATGAACTGATCTGCTTGACCCTTATTCGACGCGTGAGTCGGGTATATATATTGTTGAAACTTGACTAATGCATGGAATAATAATGCAACACAAAATGTACTTAGAACAAAATGTATTGAAACAAGAAAGTGTACACAATATTTACATATAGTCTTTTGTATATTCCTGGGAAGACCGTTCCTAGAGAATGTGTTGACTTAGTCGCAGTCGGGCAGAGTCTCTGGATTGAATCCTTCCACTCTCTTCCCGGTACCAACCATATTTATATGGTCGGTACTCCACTATGCAAATTAGGTGGATCCTACCACAACATACACACACACACACACATATAAATATATATATATATATATATATATATATATATATATATATATATATATATATATATATAATTCATGTTTATTATTACTCTCTCCTTGGTTCTTGGTCATTATTATTTAAATTCTCATATATCAGTTTCCGTTTTCTTTTTTTCATTTTCAATCCTGTATCTTTCCTTATCCTTTTTGTCTTGCTGTCGGTCGTCTTCGAAATAGTTCTCTTTTTTTGTACCCACATTCCTTCGTTCTTTTCATTTTTATACTTGGCTTCTTTTATTTATTTTTTTTTTTTGCTTAATTTCTATTATTTTCTTTCCTTTCTTTTCTTTCACTACTTCTTTTTTTATCGTTCTTTTCACCATATTCTCTTACTTTTCCCTTTTGTTCTTTTCACTATATTTTCTTTTCTCTGTCTAGTCCTGGGTATGGCGATAAACTACACCCAAGAGCAAGGCCACTGACCTGTAAATCGGAAGTTTTGAGGACTGTGAAATGACCTCTGTTGAGTAAAGGAACAACCTCTTAATTGCTGTCTTTACCAGGTCAACCCTCGCACAAAGTGATAGCACATTTAGGATCACAGTTATTGGAAAATAGTGAGACCCAAACCCAAAATATACTATGAATGTATAGAAATATATATTTATAGTAGAATCACGAACAAAACATATAGGTAACAATATATTTCATTTGCAGTTGAAGCCATAAAAGTTTGTTCAAAATATTTAGATTTCGGCATTAAATTAGCCATAGAGCTTGATATACCGCTAAGCAAAATCAATTAACTAAAGTTATATTTCCCTAACGTTATTTTGACTATATTTTCTTCTTTACCTCTATCATCCATTTTTTCTTCATTTCCTGTAGTGTTTAACAGCTTCTTTTACTATCATGGTTTCTATTCTATAGAGCCTCACTTTTTTCTCCCTTCTCCCTCACACCACTGTTCTTTGCGTTCAGCTTTCTCTTCTTTTTTGTCTTTCCTTATTCCTATTTCATTCATGGGTTCCGTTTCGATAAACAATCTCTGAATTCTTAATATTCTTCTTCTTCTCCAGAATATTCCTTACTATATTTCGATTCTTATGTTCTTCTATTGATAAGCCTAACTCCACATTCGCTTCTTCCCGTAGACATATGCAATAAAACATTTCTAGACATTCCTCAATATTTTTCTATTGTTTTTTGTCCTTTCTCATTGTTGCCGCCGACTTATTGACTCTTTGCCACGAATAAAACTTCGCTTTACTTATGTTACTACGTGATGTGTCAGACGCGAACATGACCTGCATGATTCGCCTTTTGTCTCTTCCTGACGTAATTACATCAATAAAACTTGATGTCGGCTTCGCTTTTAGAGGCTCTCAACACTGCATTATAGCCTGGTGTAATAAGCCGACGCCTTCACGTTCAAGTCGTATCAGTTTTCTTGTCTAAGGTCAAAACAAGAATAATAATAAGAGTAAAAATCATTTTCCCCTCTTTCGATTTCAGATCTACCCTCTCTCTCTCTCATTCTCTGTCCCTCTTTCTCTCTCTCTCTGTCTCTGTCTCTCCTCTCTCTCTCTCTCTATATATATATATATATATATATATATATATATATACACACGCACAAACACACACACACACAACACACACACACACACACACGCATATATATATATATTTATATATATATATATATATATATATATATATATATATATATATATATAATGTTAATAACTATAATCGGTTGGCGCAGAAAAACGGATAGTAAAATTTGCAAATAAAAATATATTACAACAAATAGGTATTTAGGAAAGAAATTAGAAAGAAAAAAAAACTATAAACATTCGAGAAGGCCGTAAAAAATCCTCCAGTGCTGTAATTCCTAGTCCGAAGAAAAAAATTCGAGTAAATATGAAAAACCGTAAAGTGCTCAATACCCTAAGTTAAGCAGAGTATAAAAATCCTGATGAGCCAGGAATTGCTTACCTACGTTTCACCTCAATGAACTTCAGCGTAAGATTGCCCTGAAAATCCATTTAGGCGAAACCTTGGTAGTCAGTTCCTGCCTCACTAGTATTATATATATATATATATATATATATATATATATATATATATATATATATATATATATATATATATATATATATATATATACACGATGCAATGAGGACGAAAGTAATATATAAATTCTAACGTTCACAGCATTAATTCAAAAGAGGTCTCGATACAGAAAATGGAGCGATAATTACGGGTGAGAACCGAAAATGGTTATGAACAATTCTACTTCCGTTATCACCCGTCGAGGTGCAGTTGAAATGCACCGAAACGAAGATGCATCTTTGTAGTGAGTAAACTGTTTTTGTCTATATGATAAAATTATAATAAATAAATATATATTTTATATAAATATATATAAAAATTATATATATATATATATATATGTATATAATTCGCGGACATATACATACACAGAAACTCACACATATATGTATGTGTGTGTCTGCTAAAAACAACTTTCAATAATTTATCTACATACAGTTTTAATCCTGTCGCCCTATACAAGGCAGTAAATCCCCAAATCAGAAGAGGTTACCCATCAATTGATTCAAAGTAAACTTTACACTTCATGTTAGCCGAGAATATTAGCCAGAGAAGGAGCAACGAGTCACTCTCCTGGAGGATAGCATCAACCCTGGTACGTAGAAAGGGGATCTCTCAGATGATTAATAGATATTATTTTGGTGCCCTTCAAATTAATATGTAATTCCTTGCCCGAAGTTAACAACAAACAATTGGCTCTTTTTTTAGATGAGCTGTCAATTTGGCCTCGTCATACTGATTTCTCATACACTCAAGACAGGAGTTAATGCATGTGACATCAGCGGCGATGCGATGTTGAGAAATGATGTCATCAGGAATGTCGTTGTTTAAAATTAGGAATAAAATTACGCCCTATTACCCCTGGGGATCACCTGTATTATTACAGGAGAATCTAGAAAACTGACCATTTGGGACAACTTCCATTTCGTGATTTGATAAAATAGATCGAATCAGTTAAAAAAATAGGCCCTGAAATTCCATAACGTTTCAAATTATACCGAAATGCCGTACACTATCAATCGCTTCCGAGATGTCAAAAGCAACAGCATCACCATTCTTATCTAAACTAAAAGTCTGCATACTTTCTGTATGTATATGTCTGTGTGGACATAATTACTAGAGGCGGTGATATTTATATTTTATGTTGAAATTTTGTTAAAAAATGTCGGCGACCGATGGTCTAGCAGTTAGTCGAATGCACTGAGAAAATAGGCCAAGTTATATTTTGGAATGCAGTTTGATGTAATAAATGGGATATTATATAACTAATGTCATGAACGTTTTTCTCATCTTGGTTGTTTGTCCGTATTTTAAACTGGTTTTGTTTAGCAATTTTTAAATATACAAAAGTATTTCTGGTATTTTAAATATTTCAGGGTGCAGGGTTTCACTCTTTGCTCATAGCTGAACCCTAACAGGTACTAGAACCCGGATGTGTTGGGACCTGTAACCAGCAGCAATTAAGAGGTAGTTCCCCGGTCCTCAAAATCCCCAATCTCACAATCAGAGGGCTTACTCCCGGATGTAGTTTAAAGGGCATACTCAGGACTACGTTTCCGGTAAGAAACTGATCCTCGTGTTTATAGATTTAATAAAGAAGAAGAAGAAGAAGAAGAAGAAGAAGAAGAAGAAGAAGAAGAAGAAGAAGAAGAAGAAGTGGATTTATACCTTTCCCAAATGCATTTGGAAATATGGAAATATAACAAAACAAATGGGAATTAGAACTCGGCTCTCCAAATAACAATTCAGAGCCATTATCATTTACAACACCCGTACATCCAAATTACAGAACCCGGCATAGCCAGGCTGTCGCCATATAGGTACTGACTTGTCTCGATTTTGCTTAACTTCGGTGATTGTACGGTAACTGGTCTATCAACGTGATGTCGTAAGACTCAATATTAACACACACACACAATAATATATATATATATATATATATATATATATATATATATATATATATATATATATATATATATATATAATAAATAAAGATATCTATATATATATATATATATATATATATAACCAAAGAAAGACATCTAATATATATATATATATATATATATATATATATATATATATATATATATATATATATATATATATATATATATATATATATATATATATAGAGAGAGAGAGAGATTTAATTTAATATATATGTATATCTTTTAAACATATCTCTACTTATCTATATAGGAATATTTTGTATTCAAATACACGTATACCGTATCAAATTACATTAACGATCATCTGAGAGGATCGTCTGCTGTTAATGGCGAATGATTTAATAGGGGAAGAGGCATTACAATGGAAATATAAAATAGCTAAATTTTTAGAGGAAGCAAGTTATTTCAACTTCTTCGAAAGGTTTTCTTTTGTCGTTCCTTTTTTTTTCGTTTTGACCATTATTCTTACTCAACGGTAAGTGATGTGAAGGTCTTTTCTAAGGAGACTTTATAGATTATCTCCGTCCTTCATCTGTGTAGGTAACATGTGGGAGTCAATTGAAAGTTAGTATTCGCCCTTCGTTATCTTATTACCGATATAGTTCCATTGGTGTTTGAGGCAACCTGGAGACATTGGTTATTCAATCGTTCAGTAAGTGTAATTGATTGCAATAGCTAATAGAATATAAATCAACATAGTGATAGTCAGTATGACAGCTTTGTAAACGTTTGCTTTGACTTTTTTCTCTAATTATTATTTTCCTAGCCATGATGTAGCACAGTGGTTACCAACCTGTGGTCCACGGACGTCTGGCGGTCTGAGAAATCTTTTTGATGCTCTGCAGAAAATTTGGAAAATTATTTCAATTTTTCTAAAACTTCAAATTTTAAATTTGTTTATTTAAATAATTACAATACAACTTTAATAACTTTAATGGGTGCTTTTCATATTAATAAAATAGAAGTTTTCCGATTATTATTATATAAATATATTTACCTTTTTTCCTAAATTCTTTTAGTCGTCCGCCAAATTTAAAATTATGCATCGAGTGGTCAATGAAGTTCAAAAGGTTGGCGACCGATGGTCTAAGAGTTAGTCGAATGCATTGATAAAATAGGCCAAGTTATTGTCAGGCTAATTTTCTATTTGAGAGTAATAATTTTTTTACTTTTATATCCCTGTGAAGACGCATATTTTTTACAGTCATCTTCCTACATGTATTTCAGTAAGCGTCGCTTGCCTGTCAGCACGATATATACATGTGTATAAGCCGATCCGATTTTAAGCTGAGCCCCAAGTATTTTAAACTTGAGAAATTTAGCAAATATTAGTCTAGACTGCTAATGAACCGATTAGATTTCAGGCGCAATTTTGTAAATTCTATCGAGCGGAGACGTTTTTTTTTTTTATAGAATTTTAATTTATTCTTTTTAATTGTCATTAATAATTATAGTATTTTTTTTCACAACTTCATTGCTTTGTAAAATGTAAAGATCAACCTGGCCTGCAAATTATCAGTTTTTACTCATGTCTTAACGATAATTGTGATAGGTACGACGAAGTACATCTTTCAACTACTGTCAAAAATGAGCTTCAGTCAGTTATCAACTGGGACAAGAAATTGTTTTTAAGATTTTAACGCCAATAAAACATAGCTACTAATTTTATTCATTAATGATAGAGAAAAAGTTTAACTTCCATCAGATTGACCGATGCTACTCTCAACGGGAACAAATCCCGTTTTCCACTGAGAGAAATTGAAAAGAATATATTGAATCAATTGTTCGGTCCGCTGCTAGGAAGGTTGGTTCCCTGTGTGTCATGCCAGAAAGTTTTCGCGCCAGAATCAATCTTGTGTTTTTTATTCGTGGAAGTGTTCACAGCCCGATAGCCCAGATAATCAGGATTGGATAAATGGCCTTTAATAGTACTAGGAAATCGAATCCCAGTCAACATCTTTAGAGTAGTTATAGTGAAACTGTTGCTAGATCTACTTCTAGAAAAGTGAGATCACCATATCGTGCCAGAATATTATTCTTGTCAGATTCCATCTGATATCTTTATGAATCTACCATTCATCAGTGCATTGAATACTGCCGTCATACCCGGTCTGGTATTCTTGCTATCTATTTCGAGATCGGTGGGTCTGCAATGTTATTGATCTTGACCTGGCATTTCGATTTAAATACTTTCTAGCACCGTAATGTTCTTGTTTTTTCTGTAAATATTTCCATGGCAACTGTTATACTAGGTTCCCATTTTTGGTGCCTCAACTGCAAGAATTTAAGCGTATTACTAGGATGGCAACTCGTTATCATCGTTTTATAGTTGGAATAGATGGATGTAACCGTAATTTATATACGAAGAGTTTCTTTTCTCTGATATCTCACTTGTGGAAATCTCTTCAGGTTTCTGGCAGTCTTACCAGCAACGAACTCTCTCTCTCTCTCTCTCTCTCTCTCTCTCTATATATATATATATATATATATATATATATATATATATATATATATAGACTTTCGAAACATTCAGGTCTTACATTTTCTTATCCTAACGTAAACAAAGCAATTTCTAAAAATTTTATTACTTAAAAGTTATTTTAATCGTTACCCATGTTTGAACAAACGCCCCGTTTATAAGGCACTATTCATCTTTACTTGATCGTTGACGCATCCCGGGCGCGAGACATCTGAAAGCACGTCTCACCTAACGATAGTTTCACCGGCCAAGATGAATGCAGGTTCGAATCCTGACGATAGAGAAAAATAAATAGATATAATGCTTAATATATCAACCGAATATGATATCGACTAAAAATAACATTTAAGAAATAAAACCTGTCTGATTACATCATATATATATATATATATCGGTGAAGTAATAGATAGCGGCTTGGATTGAGGAATCGCAGAGCCGAGTTCGAATTCCAGTCGAATCCATTACATTCACTTACGTGCTAATACCTTTGGGAAAGGTATGAATCCTCTTACTCTCCCTCCAGCTATGGGTAAAATAGCAGGACAGACTGGGTTCTATAGCCTTGGATGGCAACTGGTCTAGGAGAAGGACAACTCTGAATTCAAAACCTGCGGAGGGCCGTTTGGGAACCTTGTGGCATTCGGTGCACCAGGTCTCTGTATTCGTCCCTTCAAAAAGTGTGGATGGTCCTGCACGAGGCCATCACCATTATAATCAAATCTCATGTGCCGGTGTCGGGCTGTCAGTTTCCTGGAATACGTTGAATCTCGACAGGAGATTCGATTATATATATATATATATATATATATATATATATATATATATATATATGATGGCGGTAAGAGCAAAATTATTCAATTGTTATATTAAGCTTTGAAATGTTGCATCTTAGAAATGATTAAAGATATCTTACTGGAATTTTTCAAGGTTTTATAACACTATAGAAATACACGCAGAGATTAATATATCACATATATCTACAAAGAAAGCAGAGTGCATGGAGAGATAAAAGGAAGGCCCTTACAAATAATTGGTTGGGGTGGGGAGTTACTCCTTTGTCTTGAGAAGTTATGTTTTGATGTCCAGATTAAAACGGACCGGATTTATCTACTATGTCTCAGATGAGGACATATTGCCCAAACGGGAAACTGCGCGTCTTGGGTTTTCCGGAATTGAGCACTGCGTGTTGGAGTTTCTTTCTATACCAAAGAAATATATATTCCAAAACTCAACGGCACCAAGTACTTGTAAGTTGTCTGAGGAAGCCGATTTAGCCCCAGCCTATGCCTTTTGGCCTAGACTCAGTTTGCATGTGTGTACAGAAACTGAATGACTGGCCACTGTTGTGACTATATGGAATGACGTCACTAAGCGGCCGAAAAGTGACCTATTCGATTTATTTCTACCAAAGTGAGATAATCGACTTATGTATTCCTACACACACTCCCATCAATATTGGAAATACCATTTACAGTTACTGGACATGAGAAACCTATTTTCTTTAAGAAATATTTTAGTAGAATATTTTTTATATATTTTAGCCTGCATGAGTACAGTCTCTTTGGTCCATAAATGCCAGTTACTTTCATATCAGAAAACGGCTAATATTAACATTAATATTAACATTGAAAACTTTTCTGACTATGCTATCAAGATTTAGAATTAATCTAAATACACCGGGATTTTAATATATTAAGAAATTCGAAAATCTAGTGTAAAATGTTTCGAAAAATTGTTCGGCTATATCAGAAAAATAAAAAAAATATTTTATCAAAATTTTCAGTCCATGGTAAAACCAGATTTACTTTAATTATATATGTGCTTTTATTTTAAAATTATTATATTAAAAATTATATTTGAACTAATTCCAATTCATTTTTTTTAATTTTTTTAATTATTAAATTTTATATTCATTTATTTTTATCGTTTTTGTATTCTACATGTTTTTGTGTTTATTTCATATGAACAGACGATAAACAGAAATAACTCAGCCGTATATTAATAGCAGGAGATTTCTAGGTCATGTCAACTCCGATATAATTATTCGTCTGTGTAAATTATATTCAACATTTTCTTATATGCCATTTCTTTGCCAAAATTCACATCATGACGACTCCGATGGCATGTAAGTTACATCTTGTTAATATTGATTTTTTGTCAATATAAAAAAATCACATTTCTTATGAAGCCTATCTATCGGTGAATTATTGCAAAATAGATGTATTCCAAATTGCCTCATAAAATTACCATATATATATATATATATATATATATATATATATATATATATATATATATATATATATATATATATATATATAATGGTATAGATAGATAGATAGATATAGATATAGATATATTATTTAAAAGTTAAGTTTAGTAGATGTCCATATTTTAGTAGATGTCCATATTTTAGTAGATGCTCCGTTTATTTATTAAACATTTATATTTATTATACACTTAATATTTATTTATATTCGTCTATGTGTTTGAATATTCAAGAAATGTTATTAATGAAAATTATGCGCAGAATTCGAACCCGCGCCCCGCTTGGCAGGCAAAACTGTTGTTAGATCCGACTTGTCGTCAGGGGTAAGACGTTAAATTACATCCGCGTCCTGGGTAAGACGTTAATCCACATCCGCGTCCTGGGTAAGGCGTTAAACAACATCCGCGTCATGAGTAAGACGATAAACTACGTCCAGTAGCAAGGCCTCTGATAAAATTTTTAAAAGCGTGGAACCACCTCTTAATTGCTGGTGTTCCCAGGTCCACCCTGACCCGGGTGGTAACACTTGTTAGGGTCCCAGCTCAAGGCAAATAGTTAACTATTACCAGCAATACTTTTTTTTGAAAAAAATTATTACCAGCAATACAATTTTGAAGGAAATATATTACCAGAAACAAATTTTTGACAAAACAAGATATTACCAGCAATATTTTTTTTTTATCAGCTTTAAATAACACATTGAGGTTGATATACCGTTAAACAAAATAAACCATACCAATCTAAACCAAAGAATATATACTCTATTCATACCAATCTATCCGATAAATATTCTAGACATTAAATAACTCATTGAGGTTGATATGCCGTAAAATAAAAGAAAAGAAAAAGAAAAAGAAAGGCTTTAGAACATTTCAGTCACGTAGTGCGGTGACGATTAAGCAAAAGATAAATAGTGTCTTATACGCGCAAATCATTTTCAGACTTTCGAAACATTCATATCTTACCCTTTCTTATACTAACGTAAACAAAGCAATTTATAAAGAAGTGGTGGATTAATCCAACATAATTTATTACTTAAAAGTTGTTTTAGTCTAGTAGACCTTCTTCAGGACATAGTTATTAAACATAATTAACAGACAATATTAAAGTCAACATGAAAAGAAGAAGGTCTGCTAGAGCGAAACGTCTAACGTCGACATTGAAACAACATTAAAACAGCATACTTGCATATTCGGATTTTTGTTTTTCCATATATTTTTCTTCATATATATATATATATATATATATATATAACAATGAACCTAAACTAAGAGAATCATCAGGGTACCCTGACGATCCACCTAGGTGAAACCTAGGTAGGTTTGCCTGGATCTTTATGTTCACTGTCATATTTCCTCTACTTTGTGTATTGAGAACTTTGGTTAGTTATTTTTGCTTTAATCGTGTCGGAGATTTTTTTCCTTGGAGTCTGAGTTTGGATTCTAGTCGATTCTTTTCGCCTGAATTACATGTTCTTGGTTCTTTCTTTTTTTATTCCTTATTTTTCATTGGGAATTGGTTTGTTCATTTACAAGTCAATACACCTAAGTATTTTTTTCCGGATAAGTATACTTACTTATATTTATAAGATTATTTTTATATATATATATATATATATATATATATATATATATGTGTGTGTGTGTGTGTGTGTGTGAAAAGTGTATATAAATATAAATAAATATATATATATGTATAATTATTTATATATTATATCCGCGGTTCTTATTAG
>CAHIKZ030004486.1:637500-662500 GCA_903632075.3 Acanthosepion pharaonis
GACGTATGTTAAGAGTGTAGTGGTTGAAGAAGCATTCTCTCGGAAAACGGTTCCATAAAACAACTGTTATAGAGAAGAGATCGACCCGATTGGATATCATTCTTAGTACAGGAATATGAAGAGAATTAGGATGATTTGATGATGTGTGTGTGTTATGACGAATCACAGTTGTGAAAGTTTGAACTTGTGTACCAACGGAATGAGGTTCGCTTGAATATTTCCTATAGAAATAGCGATAAAGTAACAAGAGGCAACAAAATAATTCAACTCCTACAATGTCTCACAATCGCTTTCGGACTATTTTATAAATCGGCAGTCAAGGCTACGCAGCCTCAGCTCAAATATGCCTGCAATACTCCCATTTTTTGTAAACATCATCATCTGCTTGTTCCACCATTGGTGGTCTCTGAACTAAAATATCAAGAGTGCTACTCGAAATTGCAACAGAGACAGCGACAGTCAGATGCAGTTTCATATCGGGATTCTGTATGTCTCATTCTGTACACCGATTGTAACAGCAACATTGCCCAAATCGGGTAACAGAAAAATGTGTTCAAATGTTACATAAAGCTCTGAAGAGTCGTATCTTAGAAATGATTAAAGATATCTTACCGGAATTCTCCAAGGTTTATATAATATTGGAGTCTACTTTTATCAATAAGAATGCTTAATTACACTCTGAGCTTAACAGAAGTATCGTGATGACTTCGCTCATAAACGAAAGTGGTATGTTCCTCATTAATTATTCATATCTACGCATTGGAAGCACATGAAGTTTTGGAATAAAGTTCAAATAAATATATATATATATATATATATATATATATATATATATATATATATATATATATTCCTGCTGATGTTCGCCCTCTCTAACTTTCTAAATTTCCGTTCTGGAGTAACAAGCTACCTCACTCGTTTCAAGTACGATTTCATTTTCAAGTCTTTTTCATTGCTCTTTGGACTCTCATAGCTGATGCACCTCTTTCACATTCCAAACGTCTTATGAATTGAATTGATCTCTAAGTTGAAATGATGATGCCTCTTTCTGTTGTGACTTCCTCATCCAGTTTTCATCTGTAGTGTTCACTCTATTTTAAAAATTTTTCCTCGTTCTGTTGGGGGTTTTGGAACATATTTTAAAGATGGAAGCCAGAGTAAGAATGTTGGTAGCATTACTGAAGGCCTGAATGATCTTTTTCCTCTTACTACTGCTCACTTGGGAAGACAGTGGGGCTGGTACAAAACAATTTTAACCTGCTCTCTTTTTAGCTGAATAACACAAAGGGTTCTTCAGTGATTCTTACAGAATATGGCGTCAAAATGTCTAACCTTTTTATATTAAAAACTTGAAAAAATATCAATTAGTTTAGTAACTGTTTAGATATTAATCTATTTTGTGGAATGGATAATTAAGTTATTATACCATTTGGCCAATTTTTTTTTATACCGCAGAGGAAGGTCATAAAATCAAATAGTGTTTACATTAAAAAATTATTTAATAATGTTTTTTTTTTATTCAGATATAAATCATACCATTTAAACCATAACTTGTTAGGAGATAGGTTCTTACGTATCCGTTGTATATATACTTGTGATTGAATGCAATGAGATCGAGGGTAAGTCGAACCAAGATCTCCTATTTCTCAATTCGAACAGCTATCCATTACACACCTGCACACCCCACCGTAGCAGGAAAAAGCTCATTATCCGATCGGTGATAATGAAATTACGATGTCTTGGTTTTAGAAGTATTGAATGTTACAAGCCATTTCTATATTGTGCTATTTGTGCCAGCTCTGCGAAGATATCAGTTGTAAGGTTCAGCCATAATTACGATAAATGCATCAACTAGAGATGGATAAGAGATAACCAAAAACGAAACCTTTAATAGAATTATTCTGAGAACAGAATATACAACGTATATTCGAAAGATCATTTCAGACAATATATATATATATATATATATATATATATATATATGTATCTGTCTGAAAGTTCTACATACGAATTAACTTTGTTTGGTCGTAGAAGAAATAAAAAAATATGAAATGAAGATATACCTCTAAAATAGAAATTCAAAAAAAAACGACACCTACTTTCACTTTCACTTTCTTGTTCCAAAGCAATTTTACCCGAGGGAATTCTTCAGAGATTTTTCGTATTTACTGATTTCCAAAGTATCTATAAAATAAATTTGTATTTCATCCAGGGGGTATATTGTTTTTGTCTGATTTCATTTAGGCGCCCACGGTCTCCTGAAAGTTTCCTGATACAAGATTTGAAAATACAATGAAGGAAAAACAAGGAACAATAAAAAAAAGCTGTCGAGAAATAAGCATTTCATAAACCCTCCTTCTAGATTCATTTAATCGATGAACTTTTACTATCTGATAAATATTTCCAACGAATATCTTCATACTTATCACATCCATCATAGTTCATTATTCCGTAATCCAGGCTTCGACAAGATAGAATTTTCAATTATTCACAAATATGCAGAGAAAATAAATTTTCGAGGCTGAAAAAAGGCTAATATCTTTTGCCCATGCATTTTATTTTTGTTGACAAAAATAACTTGCAAGATTTCCGGAAAGAACCTATTCAGTATTTATTAAAAGACATGCTATTAAAATTAATATTAAATTAAGGGGCCGTTTCAAGTATTAATATATGCCTACCTACTTAAGAGGCTAACTACTCCCTTTTCCAAGCATATGCTCAATCATATTCGTTTTTTTTCATCATCTACTGTGTCAATATGCCGTTTATATTGTAGCCATGTTAAGCAAAGTTCAGTTTTGGGGAAAGAATATATAATCTGGCATGATCAATAATTGCAAAAAGTGGGTAAACGCAAACTATCGGTGATTATGACATGTGACTTCATGTTAACGCAGCCATCGAGGGCTTTCGAAAAGTTTCGTCTACGCAATTTGAATCACGTGTTTTGGGGTCGATTTTTCAAGCAATTTCCCACCGTTCCCTGGGTCCTTCTCCCCATGAAGATATAATCATCATATCAAATAGTTCGAGGTTGGATTCGAACCTGATTTATATGATCAAAACAAAGAACATGTAATCTGAGTATCTGTGCGCTCATTTCGCTGACGAGGAACAGTGTAGCATCTGAGCATTTAAACTAGACTGAAGATGTCGTTTTTCAGTTCTATGTTAATTATAAATATGGTAGACACAATGTAACAAATTGGGAAATTATCAATAATCCATTCGTGGCTTAGGATCGACTTACTAAATATGGTATAGAACTAAGAGTTAAAAATTCTTCCTCCATATCCTGTTATTTTTTATAGTAATGGACATGTTAGCCGTTTCCTTATAAAGAAACATTTGGTATTTATTGACCATGCAGCCAGTGCAAATTGAGTTAAGCATTTTATCACTTCCGGTCTATCATACAGAGATCACATTTCTGTATCTGTTCTCTTCATCTTGAATGGTAATGATAATATTAGCTGTTTCTCTACAAAGAAACTGTTGGCATTCATTGAGCAATCAGCCAGTAAAAAATGCGTTAGGTATTTCATTACTTCCTGGTTATCATGCCGGGATCAAAATGCAGTATCTATTCCCTTCTAATTTAATGGTAATGCTAATATTAGTTGTTTCCCTATGAAGAACATTTGGCCTTCATTGACCAAACTGCCAGTAAAACATGCGTTAGACATTTCATCACTTCCTAGATAAGATACGGATATCAAAATGGAGAATCTGTTCTCCTCCTCTTCAATGTCAATGCTAATATTATCTGCTTTCCTCTAATGAAATATTTAGCAGTCTTTGACCAAGCAGCCATTTCAAATTGAGTTAGGCATTTCATCACTTTCTGGTTATAATGCAGGAATCAAAATACAGTATGTATTCTCTTCATCTTTAATGGTAATGCTCATATTAGCTGTTTCCCTCTAGAGAAACTATTGGCATTCATTCACCAAGTAGACAGTGCAACTTGAGTAAGACATCTCATCACTCCCTGGCTTTCATGCATGGATCAAAATACAATATTCTTTTCTTCATCATTAAATGGTACTGCTAATATAAGCTGTTTCGCTATGAAAATAAATCTTCATCATTTACTGACCAAGCAACCAGTGCAACTAGAATTAGGCATTAATTAACTTCCTGGCTATCATGTACATAACATAATTTGTTATTTGAAGAACTCAATTTTCGATTGAATTTGAATTTCAGCCCAAATCGGATTTATATTCATCATCAGGGTAGCAATGATTCTTGAAGCAATACTCATACAGCAAAAGCAACAATCTGTAAATAAAATATAAATATCATTTCACAGAAAACATCATCAAAATGTATATAAAAAATAAAAAATAAAGAAATGTACAAACACTCAACACTCAACACACACACCTCTCTTAATTCAGAAGACTCTTCGACCATGTCATTACATTCACCATTTCTAAGAAAACCACCAATACCTACCATGATGGTGGCTTAGAAAAATCGAAAGCTTGGACCATATTTCTTCCCAAATGTACTTTGAACAATTTCTGAGGAAATTCCCTCTTTATCTGTGAATTATCATTCCTCGTTTGTAAAAGTCGACCAATAAAATTAAACGATACAACACGTTTGTCTTTAATAACAATTGCCTGAAAGAACATTTACTGCTAAAAACACACACACACACATGCAATATATATATATATATATATATATATATATATATATATATATATATATATATATATATATTTATATTTATATAAAGAGAAAGAGAGGAGAGAGAGAGAAAGAGAAAGAAAGAGAGAGAGGCAAATATAAATGCTTTAGAGATGTGTTTGAGTTTTATGTTGAATTGTGTGAATTTTTGTTTTTCAATTATTCAATTCGGGGAAAATTTACAATAGGCACGTTTCTTTCAGACCAAAACATACAGCTGCAAAAGTCGGTGTTAATAACAAACTTCCTTTTGGCTTTCGGGCACAGAATGTTGTGTTGTTTGAAAAGAATTATCTTTCTCGAAACCTAACAACGGCTACAAATATCCTAATTCTCTTTAAACGAAATAACGCCTATCAGATATTTTAGTGTTTTATGAATAATTTGCTTTATAAAGTTGTTAGATTATAACGCAATTGCCACATACTACACATTAGTATATTGTGAGAGGCTTCTTCTCGTAAGTGATATATTTATTCAGGGTTTGAGTAGTCATGGCTCTCCACAATTTCCTATCTTTTTCATCTAAGAAACGATTATAACATTATTCCCTTTCGTTCTTGTTTTTCTCTCCATTCACTGAAGCTAATTAAAAAGTTTTGCTTAATTCACCTACATTAATTATGTCTTGTGTGTGTTACATTCTCCGGGCTGAGGTAAGTTAGAATTTTTTCCTTCTCAATTAAATTGCCTGCTAAACATTCATACTTTCTGTCCTCTCATGAGATAGGCGGGCATTTTTCTCCACATTTCTCTTTATTTTGTAGTTTTAAGTAAGACTTTCTTCGATAATATATTCCTCTATCTATGCGGTATTCTTGTTAAATTGCGTAATAGTTTTAATTATGAGTTTCCTTTCTGTTTAAAATAAAATCTTACACCATATTTTCTTGGTATCTGAGATTTACTTATGAATCACATTCTTGAAAAGTCATAATGGTGGTAATCTTGTGAAAATCAAAAAGAAAACTGACATCATTGTACTTAAATTAGCTTATGGCTAAGATCAATGTGAAGTTTACAATACTCTGCTGACGATGAATGCAGTATGCACAGGATCAAAGTTTTTTTTCACTGGGATTAGTTTAGTATCAGCCACACAGAAACAATATATATATATATATATATATAAAAGGCTCTGGTGAAATAAATTATGATAATGGTACCTTAAAGTGGTCTGTTTTTCTTTTAAGTATGTGCTCTGGATTTACATTGTGCTCTCAGAATTTCATCCTCCTTGGGATTACCGATACAGATTACCAAGATAACTTAAGTTATATATATATATATATATATATATATATATATATATATATATATATATATATGTGTGTGTGTGTGTGTGTGTGTGTGTGTGTGTGTGTGTGTGTGTGTGTGTGTGTGTGTGCGTGCATGTTCTCAAATCTTGTCATATAAACAGAGTTTACCCGCTCTTCGAAAGAAGAGCAAACCAATGACATGGATCTAAGCAGCATTAAACGAAGAAGCGGTTACAATTAATTTATATGAGAATACATTTTTGAGCGTTCCCAGATACCAAAATAACACTATTCTAGGTATTTACTCTGTCTCTCCAGCAAGCCAAGTTGTGACACAACGTCTTTTTAAGGTGGGTACCCGAGCGCGTACACCAGGGTCATGAACAAAAATTACCCGCAGCCATCGCGATCGTCGGTTGCGCTAGCTTCGGTTCGAGCACAGAACCCTCTCTCTGGTGCAAATAGCATTATTCTATGTCGAACGACTTCCATGTAAATATCCCGATGCTCATAACCTGCTGTAACTGTTAAATATAAATATAGCATACCTTAAACTATATTTTATCACACACACACACACACACACACACACACACACATATATATATATATATATATATATATATATATATATATATATATATATATATATATATATATAAAGTAAAGACGTACGTTTAGGGCTAAACCATATAAGTATGATTGTTAAAAGTAGCGTCTCGACTTAAATTAGAAAGTTATGGTACCTTTTGTCCAACGCTTCGCAGAAGAAAAAATCGTTAGAATGAAGGTAAACTATTGAAAGGAAAGAAACCTCCTTGCAATAGGTTTATAGTAGTCACGAGGGGGGTATTTTTCTCATATATATATATATATATATATATATATATATATATTTCTTGCAGCTTTCTAAGAATACTCTCGCATTTAATGTCATGCAAGTATTCATTTCTCCAAATATATTTTATGCATCACAAATATATACATGTTCTTGAAATGATCTTCATTTCGCACGCCGTGTTTCCATGCTAGTCTCAAAATTCGTCGGGAGAACCATGTCTCATATCTTAGTCAAATGTTCTAAAAAAGAAGGAAAATTCTGATGGAAACTCAACATGTTGTCTTCTATACACCAGTGATTGTTGGAAAAGCAGACTTGAATCTGCTGAGATATGTTTCAATCTGCAAAGATTTATAATAATATGGAAAATACGCATTATTTACATTATTCAGACTATTGTCCTCATCTTTGTCGCCATATTTATTACAACGTTTCGGTCTTTGTACGCTGCGGCCTTCTTCAGGTGGTTGGAATATCGAACTGAACACTTTATTTATGCTAAGCCACAAAAATATCCTGAGCCGACCAAGCATAGAAATAAATATAATATGGGAACCAGTAATAAGGTGTGTCAGAGAAAAGCGATAACAACATTGCAATATTAGCTCTGGTAAAAATATGATCCGATAACAGAAAAAAATGAAATATGTGTACTGGTGAAAAAAAAATGTTGCTGATGACATTAGGTTTATAATACCCAGAAATTCATACACAAGGATACATAGCACAGTGGATAAAGGCGTTAGTTAGATCCAGTGACAGAACCCAAAGAATGTGAGTTCAATATTAAGATAAGGCAGTGGAGAACTTTTAGAGGGTAATTTACAGGAGATAACTGATAACTGACATCCATTAAACATGTCACGTGGAACTGGAACAGTCTACCCCAGTGGGCAAAATAAAGGGTTCAGTTCGACATTCCAACCACCTGAAGAAGGTCGGAGCGTACAACGGCCGAAACGTTGTAATAAATATGGCGACAAAGATGTGGACAATAGTCCGAATAATTTAAATTGTGTACATACATCATCTCAGAAATATAGACAGATAATGAAAGGCCGAAATGTTGTGATTAATATGACGACAAAAATGAGGACAATAGTCCGAATAATGTAAATAGTGTAGATAATACCTCATCACAGAAATATAGACAGTTAATGAAAGTCCGAAATGTTGTGATAAGTATGGCGACAAAGATGAGTACAAAAGTCCGAATAATGTAAATAGTGTAGATAATACCTAATCTCAGAAATATAGACAGATAATGAAAGGCCGAAATGTTGTGATAAGTATGGCGACAAAGATGACGACAATAGTCCGAATAATGTAAATAGTGTAGATAATACCTAATCACAGAAATATAGACAGATAATTAAAGGCCGAAATGTTGTGATAAATATGGCGACAAAGATGAGGACAATAGTCCGAATAATGTAAATAGTGTAGATAATACCTCATCACAGAAATATAGACAGATAATGAAAGGTCGAAATGTTGTGATAAATATGGCGACAAAGATGAGCACAATAGTCCGAATAATGTAAATAGTGTAGATAATACCTCATCACAGAAATATAGACAGATAATGAAATGCCGAAATGTTGTGATAAATATGGCGAAAAGATGAGGACAATAGTCCGAATAATGTAAATAGTGTAGATAATACCTCATCACAAAAATATAGACAGATAATGAAAGGCCGAAATGTTGTGATAAATATGGCGACAAAGATGAGGACAATAGTCCGAATAATGTAAATAGTGTAGATAATACCTCATCACAGAAATATAGACAGATAATGAAAGGCCGAAATGTTGTGATAAATATGGCGACAAAGATGAGGACAATAGTCCGAATAATGTAAATAGTGTAGATAATACCTCATCACAGAAATATAGACAGATAATGAAAGGCCGAAATGTTGTGATAAATATGGCGACAAAGATGAGGACAATAGTCCGAATAATGTAAATAATGTACATAATGGCTCGTCTCAGAAATATCGACAGCTTTGGGAAATACATGTGAGTAATGAGATAGTTTTACGGAAAATGACAACTGCAATCATGAAGAAACTACTTTACATGCATTGAAGAAACAGGGCTTGGGTTAGGGTTAGGTTAGGCTATAGTAGAAGAACAAAAGTTAAAATGGGCAACAATTAGTAGGAAGCATTGGAGATTTACGATCGCTCACTTCCGGAAAGAAGAAATGTAAATAGAATAACGCGTGAAATGTGATTTGCAAAGTTACATTTTGCTGAATTCTTTCAGAATGATGTTTCAAGGTCGATTATGTGATAGTGGTCAAGATGCTAGTCAATAATAACTTAAATGGGAAAGGAAATTGTTTAAAAGTGCCAGAAATTAAGTGGAACAAAACGAAGGCTATATTTAAGAATAGCATTATTGGCATAATATAACGAACCAAAATGTTACCTTTCCATAAGATGATTCGCAAATAATTGTTATGTAATGTTTCATGGTAGATATAAAAATTGCTACAAGTATTTACCCACCGTTCAATCGACAGCTGGACATTACGTCATAATATGTAAATCCGATACAATATTAAAAAAAAAAATTATGTACATTTTTCGCAAAGTTTTTTCAATTGTGCCGGTTCCCTGTCGTCGCGATTTAAGCTACTATTATTTCATAAATTGAAGAAAATCTGAAGTACATCAAAAGTAGACACTTTACAAGTAAATACTTGCAAACATATGTATAAAACGGACCTATGTCGAACTTTTAAATATTGTGCAAGCCGAGCATAGTCAAGCATTTAGACTATAGTGTAAACCCATATATTGTTTCCTTTTTTATATTGAATGATATTTTACTTTTTTAACTCTAGGATAAAACCATACCTTTATCTTGCTTTTAGATTCTTTAATAAAACGCAATCATTGTTTTCTTTTTTTATTCTAGGATGAAGCAAAAACCTTTGCTATAACTTTAGACACTGATATAAAACCTGAACATTTTTTTCTACTTTTTGATTAAAGGATAAAACCGAAGTATTGTATTCCTTTTTTTTAATTCTAGGATAAAATCGGAATGTTTCCTATTTGATTATAGTATGAAAAGAAATCATTTTCTTCCTTTAGGATTCTATGATAACACCGAATATTTTTTTTTTCTTTTTGATTCTAGGATAAACCGATTTTTTTTCTTTGTGACTTCAGTCTAAACCTGTACGTTTGTTTCCTCTTATACTCTTGAATAAAACTGGACCATTGTTTTCCTTTTTCATTCTACGATAAAACCGGATTTGTTTTCCTTTTTGACTTGAGCGTTAAATAAAACATTATTACTTTGAGTCTCGATTGTTATATAAATTTGACATTACAAAACAAAGTCTTTTATGTCATTAAATTAACCAACATAACTTAATCAATTGTCTGCATAAAGTCAGTTCATATGGTATAAATAAATTATATATTTTATACCGAATGTCTATATTCGTCAGTGAATCACTAAATTCGTAATCTACGTAATTTTAGCCTGAATTTTGATCAGAAATATTCATTGTATAATGTTTCAACAATGTTATTATCATGATGCACAGAATTAAATATCTTCAAAATGAATGAGATTGTTATAAAATAAAGGTCATATAAAATAACTGCTCTTCATCTTTAAACTGCAGACTTAATTGTTTAAAGAAAATAATACGTGTGAGTTGTTCTAGAAATAAATCGGTAATTCACATAAATATAAAATCGAAAAACACAAGTCTCTTCAGGAGTTATCGAGGAAACTAGCATATTAGATTATGATATCTAGCCTTGGATAAACGTCAAAGTAAGAAAAGTGAAACTCGAGAAACAACGAGAAACTGCTCCAATTTTTTTTAACAACTCTTCAAAATTCACAGCTATTAAAGGAATAGCGGAAACGTCTTCATTACATTTGCCTTTAAGGGAATTGACATTAATGTGTAGCCCATCGCACCACTAAATAATATGATTAGTCTATGAATGTGTACCTTCAAATCTAGCTGTAATTATAGAAATATAAATCCAGTATTAAGTATGAAAATTAAAATAAAATTACAATATTAATTATAAAATATTGAAAACTTGTACAAATTATAAAGAATCTGGCATTTCTCCGCCGAGAGACGGATTCGGTCGCAATTTAACCGAGTGTTCAATTCAGAAATCAGATGTCTACATTGAGAACGTCCATCAACATCAAGGAGAAATTTTGTTGAGAGGCTCGCTATTAGATATTACAAATACCGTAAAGAAAGATGCGAAGGTCTAACATTACTTCATAAACCATAGCGTATTAACCAACCAAATACCGTGGAGAAACACGCGTGATCTAAGACTACTTCATGAACCACAGCGTATTAAACAACCAAATAACGTGAAAAAAATTGCGTTGATCAAACAATACTTCATGAACCATAGTGGATAACAAATCAAATACCACGAAGGAAGATGCGTAGATCTAACACAACTTCATGAACCATAACGTATCAACCAATCAAATACCGTGAAGGTAGATGCGTAAATCTAAGACTACTTCATGAACCATAGCAAATTAACGAATCAATTACAGCGAAGGAAGATGCGTAGATCTAACACTACTTCATGAACCACAGCGTATTAAACAATCAAATACCGTGAAGGAAGATGCGTAGATCTAACACTACTTCATGAATCACAGCGTATTAAACAATCAAATACCGTGAAGGAAGATGCGTAGATCTAACACTACTTCATGAACCACAGCGTATTAAACATTCAAATACCGTGAAGGAAGATGCGTAGATCTAACACTACTTCATTAACCATAGCGAATTAACCAATCAAATACCGCGAATGAAGATGCGTAGATCTAATACTACTTCATGAACAACAGCGTATTAAACAATCAAATACTGTGACGGAAAATGCGTAGATCTAACACTATTTCATGAACTATAACGTATTAACCAATCAATATTTAATTTTGTTTTCTTTTTTTTTTTTTTTTTTGCAGACTAACTCAGTTCCCTGGGTCTAATGAGCGTTCTGTTTGCAATCATTTCTGTTAAACGGTACAATTGCAGTACCTATAACCCGGAAATTGTAAGATATCAGCTTTTACCCACGTGTTTCGCTTTTTCTATGAATCATGAATAATTAACCTTTTAGGCCCTGCCTTCCTGAACAGTTTTAACCCTGTTTCGCAAATAATTGATATGTAATGTTTCATGGTAGATATAAAAATTGGTACAAATATTTACCCACCGTTCAACCGGTAGCTGGACATTACGTCATTTATCTGTACCACCGGTCAAGTGGTGGTCAGGGCTCAAAGGATTAAAGATTAAACAATACTGCCTTGATGTATCAGTTTAGTATGTGGGGTTAGCGTAATGGTTAACGGCGCAATAAAATAGAACAGGTGGTTTGAGTTCAAATTCCGACTTCATCTTCTGCTTTCACTTTCGCTCTCATAATATTGGAAAAGAAACATCAGTTCATTTCTTGTTCACCAACTAATGAGTTCAGTACCAAGTCAAACTGGGATCTAGCTTTCAATGTAAGGAGTCACAGAATATATCTACTATGAATGCAAAACAGTAGAAATAGGAACACGGAACTATACTCTATTATTTATCAAGCTCTGGTTGCAATGCGAAGTCGATTAGATTAATCTAGGGTAATCAATTACATTCTCAGCATATTAGAATGTAGAGTCCGCCTTTGTCTATCCTATATATCCTCACAATCAACACCTCCTCCTCTTATGTTCATAAAACAGCATCATTCAGTGACCCATTAACTTGATGAATATTAATTTTTTTAAAAATCAAATATATAGTTAATAATTCCCTTAAACATCATGCGTCTCCAGAATCCTATCATTGATTTTATAAATCGGGTGAAATGTGTGTTGTGTCCTCAAACCTCGGTTACACTCGAAAGCGAAAACGAGACGGCAAGGTTATGTGGTCCTATTTGTCGACAGGTCTATCATCTTTATTTTAATCTTTAGCTGTAATTTAATCGAAATATATAATGTTGTTTATCGATTCTATGTAATTTTTCTCAACTTTCGTTTGACGTTTGTTTTTAAAGCACTTATGTCTTAGCTCTGCAGAGTAAATAATTACAGGTCATAATAAATACCTGCGTCTGTCTGTCTAACAAGTTTTCGTTTGTTTTTATCTCTGCCTCTCAATATCTTTCCCCAGTCTATTCCTAACTTTCCAAGTCTTTTCTTATCTATCTATCTATCTATCTATCTATCTATCTATCTATCTATCTATCTCTCTCTCTCTCTCTCTCTCTATATATATATATATATATATATATATATATATATATATATATATATCGTTTGTGTTATTATTATTATTTTTATTTTCTTTGATTTCTGGAGTTTACACATTTCTTTCCGGGTCCCGCCGGGGGACTTAAGGTTAGAAATGGCATCATGACACTTTCCACTGACAAGAAAAAAAAATACATAGATAAAGCCCTTCGTAAAGTGTGGGCTGTACTTGTCAGAACAATATTTTGTACCTCCGTGAGGCATGGAATTCCAGGAATCCCTTCAATTAGTCTACTGCAATCTTTTCCAACCAGTCCTAGGACTCCAACTACAACAGGGATTGTTGATGTTCCCATATGTCACATTTTCGTGATTTCTATTTCATGGTCTTTGTATTTTGACAGCTTTTTGAATATCTTCAAAGATACCTTGCAGTCAGCAGGGACTGCTATCTCAATAAGGAGGCACCGTTTTTGTTTGTGGTCTTTAATAACAATATCTGGACGGTTGGCTTTGATTGTTCTGTCAGTGTGTATTGTGTAGTCCCATAGAATTGTACAGGGTGAGGCAGAGCAACTTGCTTATTTGGAATATCAATTAAAACACAAGTAATGCAGGTATACATGAAATTCTTTGAACTGCAACTAGTACAACATTTAAATTTTATTTTTTAGCAGTTTTAAAGATGATATCAGTAAGATGGCGTCCATTCTTCTCTATACACTGAGTTAATCGAACTCTGAAGTTTCGGTCAACTCTTTCCAGCATATCGATGGGTATGTTGGCGACAGCTCGACGAATGATGTTTTTCAGGTGAGTCAAGGTGCTAGGACGATCGTTGTAAACAATTGATTTCAGATATCCCCATAAAAATAGTCACATGGTGATAAATCAGGGGACCGTGCTGGCCAATACAGATCGCCCCTCAAGGAGATGAGGTGTCCTGGGAAGTTCTGCCGTCATTGAGGCGCGCGCTGGGGTTCCTGAAAAATAAACAAAAAATAAATAACGCACGTTGAGAACCAAATTTAAGCCCCACCCTCTCAAATAAGTCCATCCCTACCATCCTTGGAGCAACCATCGCTTAAAGGAGCCAAATTTAAATAAGCAAGTTGCTCTGTCCCACCCTATATTATTTTCATATCTCTCCGTTTTTGCTTTTATTTTCACTGTGTTGTGCAAGACAATTTTTCTCTCCGGAATCTATCTTGCATATATATATATATATATATATATATATATATATATATATATATATATATATATATATATATATATATATATATATATATAAAATAAGTGAATGTAATGTACAAAAGTCATTTATTTTCAAGGAAAGTACGTAGCAATGAAAAGATAGTCTTTGGGGTGTTTATGCCTTTAACAGTACTGACTTGAATTGAAGATGTGTTAACCATCCAAAGAATTGCAAAGGAATTTGTCCTATCGTAGCAAACATGGAGCTACGGTTCAAGTCTATATTAACACGTGAAAATTAATATGGAGCCAAATATTATTGATTGGCAATTTGTTTACCATTCGTCCATGCTTAGACTATTGCTGCCATATATAACCCTGTGTCTATGCTATTTACCTGGAGCTCTTGAAAAGATCTAAAGAAAAATCAGTAATATTATTAGTCCCGACCTGGCCGCTCGGCTTCAGTCCTTTCCCCAGCGCCGTAACGTTGCTTCTCTGTGTCTTTTCTATAAATACTTTCATTGTTCGGATGAGCTATTCGCTATGGCACTTAGAGTTTATGAATTTAAGAAGTACTAGTTTCACGTGGAGATCTCATCAATTTACAGTTAAGGTGGCTAGATGTAACCATAAATTCTATGCTAACCGTTTCTTATCTCGCTTATGCAGTTGCCTTCCGGATCCATGCATCCCAGTCAACTTTAATCTGCAAAAAAAAAAAAAAATAAATGCAATGTCAATCGCTCTCTACAGTCTTCCAGGTTACTCTTTTCTCTTTCTTCTCATTACTAAGATTTCTGTTCCTAATTCTTCCACACACCGTAATCGCAAACGTTTTAGTGGCTGTACTTCCTTTTTTCGGGTGAACCCGATTAGAAATTTTCTATTCATATTTTCCTACAAAATTCATCTTCCTCAATTGTATAGACCCTAAATCTATGCGTCTTAATTTTTCAGTGTATGTCTCGCTTATATAATTTAAATTTGTGCTTTGCATTCGACCGTGAAGAGGAAGCCTCGCTCCAATCCCCTCTGAGAAGTTATAATATATCGTTTGGCCCTTGATTTTAACAACAGGGATATCTCAAAGGTCAACGAAGTTATTATAAGTTCACGGAATACATCAAGCGAATGTTGACGATCTTTAAAAAAAGTAAATATTTCGCTGCTAAAACATTTTACGTTCGAGTCAGGAATAAAAAAAAAGAAAACCTTGCAAACATTTTTTTCCGTATTTTACTTATAATGTTTTAAATTCGCTGTTGTTTTCTTAGTTCAGTGATGTGAATAAAAAAAAAAACAAACATCTATTAGAAATTTAACAAAAAAATCTCTTCCGAAGCCTGGATATATCCAAGTAAAACGAACAGTTTAAAAAAATAATTGCCAGATGAAGAAAACGTGAAGATTTTTATTGCAAATTTTCGAGGCAAATGAATAGAAAGTTAAAAAAAAATCCCTTTTGGAAAAAAGACAGAAGTTAACTTGGAAAAACAGTAGGAAATGTGATGCTTTGAGGCAGAAGGAATTTTATAAGTTTTTTTTTTTTAAATATTTCTGAAATTTTTCGTATTTTTTGAATATATATATATATATATATATATATATATATATATATATATATATATATATATATATATATATATATTATTAGAAAATTCAATATTTATTTTTAAAGCCAATGTAATCGTCCCTGTAATTTTAATCTGGATCGTTCATGAAGCTATCTATTACACATAGGATTCGAACATTGATGGGCAAAATATTCAGACAACTGTTTCATTTTAATTCAGATCTGTCTTCACAATAAACAGATATTGATGTTCAGACATTTCACTTTCCAGATAAAAGTTTCATTGAATTGAAAAATGAATTATACATATTCTGTACAAGTTTCATATTTATTCACATCAATATCATGGATAAGATTTGCTAGACTAATAGGGCAAAACTTCCTTAGATTCTTATATTTTGAAAATCTACATAGGAACAAAACGTCTTTGAAGGATATAAATAACGAAATAGGCGTGCTATGTTTCACGTGTGGATATTAATACTTTAAACTTCTACATTCGGTAATAAAATGTATGCAAAAAAAGATGAATAGAATAGACACCGCTAGTTTCGCCCAACACTGCAAAATGATACAAACCCCAAAGTCAGTTATTTGTCCTTGCATTGAATATTGCTGTGATTTGGTTTGGTGCTTCTGCTATATATTTAGAGATTCTTGATAATATCTACAGAAGAATATGCAATGTTATTAGTCCTGACCTGGCATCTCGGTTTCAGTTAATTTCCAATGACTATAAATTAGCTTCATTGTGCCTTTTTTCTATAAATACTTTCATGTTAATCGCCATGATGAATTTTCCTCTATAGGAAAGAATTTCAGCGTACAAATAGATTAGTGTGAATATTTGTACAGTTGAAATAATGTAAACGTAGGTTCTATGCTGATAGTTTCTTCTATTGTCCTTCTCGCCCTCTCTTTTGGTTTCTTGTTTCACTATCAAGTTTCAACTTCAAAGATTTATGCGCAATGTCAATTGTTATTTTCTGTCTTCGTAATTATTTATTTTATTGTTCTCGCCTCTTAATAATGTTTATTTTTCTCACATTCTCTAACACTCAGTAACCACTAAGTTAACTTTATTGTCTTGCTTGACGTGAAATGATCAAAAGCAAAACTTGAAAACTACAGTCAGATTGATACTCTGATATGGATGTCATATATGGCGGGAAACTCGTTCACTGATATCTAAACTATCAGCTGAATAAAACTTCTTTCTAAGATCAATGGTTAATAAAAGGCTTTGAGCGAGTAAAGGTCTTGACGAAGTTCATTTTGAAGAATTTGTATTGGCACAACAGAATCACTAAAAGAACTGTATGGAATAGCAGGAACAGCATCAGTTGAGGACTACCAACATCAGCAACAAGTAAAACAGATAGCACATAGGACGAAGACAAGATAATTTAAATGTTTATATTCCACATTGATTCAAATAAAACGTTAGGATAGAAATCCGAATAATATTGGGGAAAAAAGTTAAGAGGAAAGAAAAAACAGCTACTGGTCTTGAAAAGCTTATTTTCCTAAAATTGTTTTAAGGGAAATACTTTATAAATTTCGGCCAAAAAATAATGACCGCTCGGTCAATGAAATTGCACAATATTTCCTAATATCATTATTACCATTCAAAGGTATATTTGAATTTTAAGAGAATTATTTCACAGTAGAAAAATACAATTGAATTGGATTAGTGAAAACCATGACAACATCAAAAATTGCGTAGAATTTGGGGGCTTTCATACGCCAAAACATTTATTTTATGCACAGGATTATTTATTTTATATTATTAGAGATTTACGTTGTATATTATACATTAAAAAGGAGATAATAGAGATCATTGATTTTTAGGTAGAATATTGTGTTATTGACTTCGAAAACAATGATATAAGAAATCATCACATTATTTGTGTGTGTGTGAAGTATTGAGTTAATATAATCTAATATTAAATTTGAGATGAAAACGTGTTTCTTCTGAAAGAAAAAACTTTTATGTTTTGATGGATTGCTGTGGAACCTATTGAAGTTTATTTAAAGTCGGTAAGTATTTTTAAATTATAAGAAATATTTGAGATAATACTGCTTTTTAGTGATACATGTCTTAATAATAAATCCATAGCTGGAGGGAAAGAGGTGGATTTATACCCAATCAGAATTTGATAAACAAACGAAATTATAATGTGAAAATCAATTTTAGATTACAATTTTAGATTGTAAGATTTTTTTTAAAGGTATTATATATTTTTTTTGTTTTTGTTTCTTTTTTTTTTTTACAAACTGACTAATAAAGTAATATCTGGGTGGAGAAGAGGTGGATTTATATCTAATTAGTAATTTGATAACCGAAAAAGCAATTACAATGTGGATATAAAGTGGGGGATCATTTCTAAATTACAGTCAATATATAAACGGATCCCACATTTTGTGGCCACGGTAGTTTCAGTACATTTATGTTCCAGAGAATGTAAAAAAAACTAAAAGACTTGCCTGTATAGCTAATCAGTATTACATTGATTGATTCATTCATTCATTTTCTACGGTTTATCAACACTTTGCAGGTTATTTAAAGCCAGGAATATTTACATTGTAACGATTTTTCGGGGAAGGTTGCGATCATAATGATTTAGTGAATCAAGTCTAACTAATTAGGAGAAGAGGTGAATTCATACGTACCCAAGTGTATTGTGGGTAAATGAATATACAGAATCCAACTGGAATTTGAACTCAGTTCTCCAATTAAGAATTTGAAGTTACTAATCATTGCTCCACTCGCACATCCAAGCTTACAGCACCTGGCCGTAGAATCAACAAGAGTATTGTCAGTTGTAAAGAATTAATACAAGCATTTCTATTCGAATTCGTTTCATCTAGTTCTAAATTACCTGCCTCTCGTTACGCTATCCATTCACAGGAGCTTCTTAGCTCAGTGACTCGCTGCTTTTTCTTATCTCTCTTCTCGTCAACCTGTCCTGTGAGGGTTAAGTTCTCCACGCTCTCTTTCCCTATCGAGGAATTTCAGCTGTCTCTGTGATTCTCAGTGTACTTTTTGTTGCATTTTCCTTCTTTGCTTAGTCATTTCCACTGTGAAATTCTCAGTATTCTTCTGTAGTGTGACATTTATATTGCCACCAATTTTCTCCTCATCCGTGTGGAGATTGTCCAGCTATATAAACGGATAGATATATAGCATTCCAGAATACGTATTTTTTTTGTTTCTAATGAAATTGTTTTGTTTCTCAGCACTTTGCTTAACTATTGAATGAATCTTTCACTGTTCCAGTCAGTGTTCGAATATCAGTCTCGGATTTTCCCTCCTATTTTTAAACATGTCCCAAGTATTTAAATTTCTATACTGGCCATAAAACTGACCTCTCCAATTTATAACTTACATTTTGTGTTTTTACTCTAAATGATCGTCAAACTTTCTGACTTCCTGCAATTGAGGGTTAGCCCTTTTTTTTTGCTCGATTTCATTGTTGCCCTATCTAGAAGGGCCTGTATACTTCTTTCCCTGTCAGCCATCAACATATTATTACGCACAATGATAATAAATCTGTGTAGGATCTACAGTTCCTTTAGCTTAGCCTTTCTGCAAATGTTTAAAAAAAAAAACAAGATAGAAAACACATACAGTGGATCTTCGGTTCAGTAACGTCTTTAATCACGAACAATGGACACGCAAGTAAGCGACTCTGTCGGAAGACAAGTAGGGAGTATCGACTGCAGCGTCAATATTTTTTGTGAGACAGAGGCCCAGCGAGTCTCACGCAAAATCGAGTGTTGCTAAGACGCAGGAAGAAGAAAGAGAAAAATTCAGAAAGAGAGATAGCTGAGGTTTTTATAGAAGTTGGCTTCCCATTCCACTTTTTCCCGATATTCCACTTACGTCCTCATCTCTACTGCGCGTACAGCTAAGTTAAAATTACATGAAACTTTACTCTATAGTTTATCCGTTTATCTTTTTTTTGTGTGTTAGATTTAATGCTTTCTATTCGGTTCGTGGAAGAACTCATGCGCAAAATACTGGGGTCCAGGAAAGGATTAATACATTTTACATTGATTTCCATGGTGAAAATAGATACGATTTATGAACATTTCGACTTACGAACGGCCCTCGGGAACAAATTAGATTCGTGAACCGAGGTTTCACTCTAATTGTCGTAGGACATATCCTTTTTGTGTAGAGACTCAATTTCTTTCCTATTCGTATACACAGATGGTTTGTTCCAAAAATATGATCTGGATTATTATCCCATCCTTTCCAAGTAGATCTAGTTTTCCTAGCAATTCAAATAAATCCTTGATCCGTATCTTGTCAAATGCCTTTGAATAATCTGTAAGTCATAACTGCACGTTCATCTGCATTTTATTACGTACTTAGATATTATTCTAATCCTCAATATCGCATTTCTTGTTCTAGTATCCATGACAAGTTTGACCTGATATCGTCCTATTTCCCGTATAGATCCGCATCACATTCTGTCCGTCAGGATTCGCATCATTAGTTTGGTAATGTGGTTTAATAAACTGACTGATCGATTGAGGTGGCATTCATTTGAACCTGATTTATTAGTTGCGTAGATTGATGGAGTGAGATCCTCCGGTATGTTGGTACTCTATTTACATTATTCGAAACGTTGTAATAAATATGGCGACAAAGATGAGGGAAACAGTCCCAACAATGTAAATAATGTGCATAATACTTCATCTCAGAAATATAGACAGATACTGAAAGGCGGAAACGTTGTAATAAATATGACGACAAAAATGATGAAAATAGCCCGAATAATGTAAATAGTGTACATAATACCTAATCTCAGAAATATAGACACATACTGAAAGGCAGAAACGTTGTAATAAATATGGCGAAAAGGATGAAGACAATAGTCCGAATAATGTAGTGTACATAATACCTGATCTCAGAAATATAGACAGATACTGCGAGGCCGAAACGTTGTAATAAATATGCCGACAAAAATGAAGACAATAGCCCGAATAATATAAATAGAGTACATAATACCTCATCACAGAAATATAGACAGATACTGAAAGGCCGAAACGTTGTAATAAATATGGCGACATAGATGAGGACAATAGTCAGAATAATGTAAATAGTGTACATAATACCTGATCTCAGAAATATAGACAGATACTGAAAGGCCGAAACGTTGTAATAAATATGGCGACATAGATGAGGACAATAGTCAGAATAATGTAAATAGTGTAAATAATACCTCATCTCAGAAATATAGACAGATACTGAAAGGCCGAAACGTTATAATAAATATGGCGACATAGATGAGGACAAATCAGAATAATGTAAAATAAATAATACCTCATCTCAGAAATATAGACATATATGTTGGTACTGTTACATATTTTATTTATTACTTTATTACATTAATGCCTTATGTCAATGGTTAACCGTCTCATGCTGAGAGCATTCCTGTTACAATCCAAAGTTTCTGTTGAGTTATTCCTGTTAATCTTCTCCAGGTTTGATCTTACTTTAGATATTATCGCTGACCCTTGCGTATTTTCAAACGTTGTACGATTTTCTCTCAGATCGTGAAAAAGTTCTCTAACATAATTGCTTCACCTTTGGGGTATTTTTTTTTACTTTTTTTTTTTTATCAGTGATCTTACCCTTTATTTTCTAAAGCCTATTGATTGACTCACCTTCTGTCTTGTTAATTCCGTATGTGTATAATGTAAGTGCATTTCTAATGATTTTTCGGTAGAAAGGCGTTGAAAATAAAGCAAAGATTTTCAATGGGCGCGAATTACTGCATGGAATACTAATCGAACATAGCTATTATGTAGGCAAGATAATTGTATTTGCAATATTTTTGCATAGAAATGTATTTCAAATTTGAAAAACGGATTGTTAGTTGCCAGGAATCAATGAAAACATTACTGATAAATTAAGCCAATTGTATATATTGAGAATGCTTTAGTACTTATAATTTCATAGTGGTTCCCTGAAAATTAGGATAAAGAAGAATGAAGTCTTTTACACAAGGCAAATATTCCTGACAAAACAGCGTTATATATGTCTATGATTTAAATGCTACTCTTTTTTTTTTACTTTAAAATAACTTTATCAGCCAAGAGAAAAGCATTGCTAGTGATCAAGAATTAATCTAAGAATTAAAATCTTGAATGATAGATTAATTAGTTTACTTAAAGGCATATCAACACCCTTATCAGTCATTTAATGTCTCAATTTAATATTCACGGGAGCTGAAGTAATAAAGATATGATGTACGTTATTCTGCTTTCACAATTAAATATATGGTTGAAGATAATTAACTTTTTTTGTGGAAATGATTACTAATATGTGTGTTTTATGCTATAGTTCATGTTATATGTTAGAGTACAGTTTGAATTCTTTCAGAATTTGTTGGATGTTATATATCATGATAGTTAGTTCATGTTGTTTGTTTGGTTGGTTGATTTTGTTTAGAGACAAAGCAACACCTCCATGGGTTATCCAATACAGACATCTAAATAGGTTGTACATGATTTAATCCATTCAACTACACATATTTTGTACATAATTTTACACTCTCAGAGTAAAGGTATATATATATATATATATATATATATATATATATATATATATATATATATATATATTGTAAACCATGATGCCAATTTTATGATACAAATGTAGTCCTGAGAATGATGATAAACTACATCCGGCAACAAGGCCTCTGATCGGGTGATTGTAGGTTTTGAGGAACGTGTAGTGACCAGTAAATTGCTGTTTTTCTTAGCTCAGCCCTGACAAGGGAAGGTACCACCAGTTAAGGTCCAAGCTGTGGTCAAATAATAAATGCCTAAGCAGACAATATAGAGTTCAGGTAAAAGATAACTTCAGCAAAGACATTTCTCATGGAAGTTTAATACTTCTTCCTATATAAATATGTAATGAGTAGTGAATAATTACTTCATATTAAATTAATGCGAAGTTTCTTTATTTAACCATTTTAATAATATATATGAATAAAATGAATTCTGTGCATAGAGAAAAATTCTCCCCGAGCGACAGTGAGTCTGCTAATTCATTTAAAATAAATTAATAAGAATAATTATCATATTGTAATTCATATATCTTAAAGAAAAGATTTATATTCTTCGTCATCAGATAAATTTGAGTTTCGGCACGGAATAAAAGAGGTTTAAAAAGTGCAAAACACCTTTAAATATTAGATTGTCCCAAAAGTTCGTAAACACTTGCGAAAAATTGAATTTTTATGCAACACAATCGACACAAGCGATGGCTTCAGAAAGGGCAAGAGACACTGTCGGTTCCAAAACAAGATCGATTTGGCAAGAAAGTCATGTTGTGCGTTTGGTGGAACTTTGAAGGAATCGTGCATTTTGAGTTGGTTCCGAATGGTCGTGCCATCAGTGCCGAACTTTACTGTCAGCAACTGGAGCGGATCTACGAAAAGTTGAAGCAAAAGTACCTGGCTCTCATCAACCGAAAGCGCGCTTTGATGCAGCAGGACAATGCCAAGCCACACGCCACCAGGAAGACCAAAGACAAGTTTGAAGAGCTGGACGGCGTTGAGGTTCTGCCATATCCAGCCTACAGTCCTGACTGTGCTCCATCAGATTACGGCCTTTTCCGCTCAATGCAACACTTTCTGAAGGGCCACCGATTCGACTCGTTTGATGAAGTCGAGGAAGCGTGTCAAGAATTCTTTGATTCGAAGCCGGCCGAATGGTACTTTCACCAGATCCGAAAGCTTGCAGATCGATGGCAGAAAATCTTGGAAAATGATGGTCTTTATTTTGAGGGATAATTTTTGTTGTTTTTGTTATTATTTAGCGAGTAAAATTTCAATTTTTTGCAAGTGTTTACGAACTTTTGGGACAACCTAATATTAGTAATGATTTTCATTTAAAATTGGTACCGTCTTTTAACATATTTTAACGTACCTAATATAAGGAAGTATAAATCATATATAATTGTCTAAAATATGTTCATAGTAAGTACGAATGATCGTGAAGGTTAAGCGTGTCTCTTAAATTAAATATCCATTTCTCAGGATTATTTTTTTCACTGATCGGAAGATTGGAGGTTTTGAGGAGGGTGAAACGACCTCCAAATTCCAACGTTTGTAACATGTAATTTAAAAGATCGCTCAATACTAAGTAGAACATTTTTATTTATTTTAGGATATTACATCGAGATAATATCAAAATCGATACACAGTTGCAGTCGTGTTTCAATATGCATCAATGCAAAATCAATGTAATTGCTAATGTTCCCAGGAAAAAATAAATTTCGACATTAAATGACCCTTAAGAAGTTGATATACTTCTAAACAAACATAAAAAATATAATTTTATATTCTTTTTTAGTATTGCATTGATTGTCATTATAATTTATAAAAAGTTATTGTTGTTTATTTTATTTTAAAAATGTGCTGTTGATTTTTTTTTGATTGTTCACTATTTGCCAATAGCTGAGCCCCTAACAGGTACTTTAGAATGGACCTGGGAACAACAGCAATTAAGAGGTGGTGCTATGCTCTTCAAAACATCCCGATAACAAGCGCTGCTGTCTGATGTAGTTTATCGTCATACCCAGGACAAAATTAATGTATAAGATTATTTAATATTTCGCTAATTCATTTTCCTATAGAAATAAACTGCAGTTTTTATTAATATTGATAATGCATTTAAAATAGTAATCACTTAGAACAAAGAGAATTGATTACCAGAGTAAAGAAATTACTGCACGTGTTACTGCTAATATCTAGATATATAATCATTTCTAATTTTTTACTATGAAAAAGTATTAAAATTCAGCAATTATAGTACTGTCTGTAGTCGTGAATAAAATCAAGCAGTCCTAATTAACAAGTTTCCTATGTACCATAATGATTTTATTATAAATCCTGAAAACGCAGGGAAAATTAATTGTTACGAGTGTGTGCTGAAAAATTCACAAGCTGATTATCAAATGGCGATGATAGTGATTTCAAATACTGAATTAATTTTAATTCTTATTAATAACAGCAGTTTTTCTTTCCAGGTAAACAGACATCTGACTATTCAATAAAGTTTTCAAAAGTAACTAATAGAGACTTCTCTTAAAAATGCACAAAATTTGACACCCTGCTGCTATCAC
>CAHIKZ030004486.1:665000-712500 GCA_903632075.3 Acanthosepion pharaonis
AGCCACTCAAGTTAGATGATGACGGATGTTTATTGCATAGACCTAAAAGGAGAAACGAAGTCAGGGATCGACGATATGTCTTAAATACAACGTTTGACATTTGACTTGAACAGGATAAGACTGTAGTGGTCGGAGAAGCATCATCTTAGGAGTTTGTTCAAAACGTAATTCTCCCCTGTGTAAGAGGAATGTGCTTAAAAAAAGGAAAGAAGTGAGGATTCAACGACATGTAGAAAAGATAACATTTGACATTAGACTTGAAGAGGATAAGTCGGTACATATCGGAGAAGCATAATTTCGAGAGCGTGTTCAAAAGATATCAGTTTTCGGGATGAAGCTGCCATTAGACAACTTCTTTCATACCAGGAGAATAAGAAGAAAATGGAGACGATTCATCCCTGTGTACGGGATATGTGCTTAAGAGAAGGAGGGAAGCGAGAATTCAGCGATTTTTAGAAAAGATAACGTTTGACATTAGACTTCATGAGTATAAGACTGTAGTGTTTGGAGAAGCGTTATTTTGAGTGCATGTTCACAAGATAAGTTTTCGAGAAGAAGCTGTCATTGGGCAACAACTTTCTTACGACTGGAAAACCAAGGGAATGGAGACGATTCCCTCCTCTGTATACCGGTCATGGCATGTCATTACTTTCGAGAGCTGAATTGATGAAATTGACGAATTTAGATCGTCTGAACTTTCGCAATGGAAATGTCGATAGAGTCGCGATAGGTTTGCGATATTTCGCCTGTGGAACGCGGTTTGTGGGCTTGAAAGATTAAGCATGGAATTAACGAGGCACGTTAAAAAAGAGTCATGTTAAAGTATATATTAATTCTCAGAATGTACCACCGTAACTGTACATTTCCCCATGTCACCACGTGGCCCACCGGAATCTAATGCACGGTGCAGTACCCAATATGCAAATACCCCTCATATTACGTCCTTGCTGAGAGCATAGCCTCCTTCAGTGTTACTGTTAGTACCAGATCCCTGAATATAAGTAATACCAGCTAAATAACCGTCCTATGTAAATTTAATGTAAGTTGTATGGGAAGTTGTCGTTATCTCCCACATATTTCTGTATAAGCAATATTTGCAATAGGACATGGGTTTTGTAAGGTTTCTTTTGCCATTATGTTAAGTTCATTTGAAACTATTTGTCTGGATATAGGTACATAGAGCAAGACATAAGTTAAATATCTGAATATTTTCTTCATATTTATAATAATAATAATAATAATAATAACCCAGAAAAGTCTGTTTTTTCTTCACTTTTTGGTTATTTTAATACGATTATTTTGATAATTTTATAAAAGAGTGTCTGATCCGCAGCCATCATTAACGGAATTTCAACTGAAAGTCGAGTAACATGATGAAGTAATATGTAATGATTGGCGACAGCTATCATTAATACTATTGCTGCAAAAAATAAGATTATAACTACAGCTGCTGAGCATAAAAGTAGTATTCTATAAAAATTATCAAAACTTTTACTATTTTAATATTATCCGCTTGTAAAAAGGAAGTTATTTTTAGAAGCCAAGATTACTTTTTGTTGCGTTTTCTTTAAACTTATATTTTTCTGCAAACTTCTTTTTACAAATCATGTATTTCAATATATTCTAGGAATTAAAAAAAAAACTTTCTCGACAGTAACATTGTTCATATATATGAACTTTTTAATTTGAATTATAGATAGCAGAGTTAAAATATTTATTAAAATATACATTTAAAAATTGTTATGTAAACCATATGTTAGCACATATGTTGTAAAGGCAGTGTGTTTCGTTGTCAACGATGCGAATACTTTTGTCCCACTAAAATTAATCTTTGGACATCTCGACGTGGTTTAATGTTGAACAAGCTTGTATCATTAGATAAATTAGGACTGAATAGTGAGTTCGATCCTCAGCCCTATACATGCTGCATTGTGCTACATCTGAGCTACGCTTAGAATATCTCCTTGGGACTAGCTTTCCAGCATAAATCAAGACGTCGAACTCTGGGCAGAGAGGAACCCAAACGATGCTGTGCCGAAGGGCAGAGTATCGTCTGAGGAGTTTGAAAACTCGAACCTATGTATACGGGGAATTTTTACCCAAGCCTACGGGCTCGGATCGCTCTACATAATGCCTGGTGGAGAGGTTGGGTAAATGTCACTAAAGTGGAGTATACGCGCTCGGGTGCCTAGCATTATACCCGTTCTTTTGTCACATCCAGTCCCAATGGGGAGACCGAGGTAAATACTTCTACATTTACCGTTGCGTTATGTATATATTACGGCCTCTCCGAGAGTCGAATGTACTTGAACAAAAATAATAAAATATGAATTTCGGACAGTTTACATAAAACTTGTGTGTGTCTGGAAACGTGAAGTCTTGCCTATTTTTATATCTGTAAATATAAACACATGTATGCATATATGGTTGTAAATATATATATATCATTGTTAAGTTTCTCTCTGTCATTGACATTCTCTGTGTTTGAATCTTTGTATGTATTACGACGTCTCCGAACGTGTATATCATGTTATCACACTGATTGATTTCACTTGGAGAAAATGTAGAAGGCCTCATTTTAAGCGTTAATATGGTTTATAAAGAGTTGAAAAATGAAATATATTTATCATACAAATTTCAACGACAACCGCATTTAAGAACGATTTCAGGGACTGAGAAGTTATAAATGTTGTTGTGGAGTTATTTCGCAGTGGAGGCTTGTATTTGTACTAAATCGGTCCTAAATAGTTCGACGTACAAAACGTTAAGAACTTGATATAATAGGTATTACGCAGAGTAATCATCTTGTGGTCGCTGACTACTTTCGTATTCGACTACTGTCTACCGACAGCGCCTTGTATTTAGTCGCCCCCCACGAGGGTATCATGTGGCACAAGACCGGTTTAACGTGGGATCTCCGAGCCCGTGGACTCGGTCAAAAATATACCCTTTGAACCCGTATAAACGGGTTCAGGGTCGGTTTACCTCCCCGAAAGAGACTCCGCCCTTCGGCCTAGCCATGTTCGGTTTCTTCCCCGCCCGAAGAGAGAGAGTTCAACCGTTCAGCCGGTCGTCCGACAGTGACTAGTATTTAGTCACCCCCCCACGAGGGTATCTGTGGCACAAGGCCGGTTTAACGTGGGATCTCGGAGCCCGTGAGCTCGGCCAAAAATATACCCTTTGATCCCGTATAAACGGGTTTATGCTCGGTTTACCTCCCCGAACGTGACTCTGCCCTTCGGCGTAGCCTCATTCGGGTTCCTCCCCTGCCAAAGGCAGAGAGTTCAACCGTTCAGCCGCTCGTCCGACATCGACTAAATATTCAGTCATCCCCCCCCCCGGGGCATCATGTGACACAAGGTCGGTTATTTATTGTGGGTTCTCCGAGCCCGTGAAGTCGGCCCAAAAATATGCCTATTGAACACGTATAAACGAGTTCAGGACCTCCCCGTAAGAGACTTCGCCCCTCGGCGTAGCCGCGTTCGGGTTCCTCCTCGCCCGAAGGCAGAGAGTTCAACTATTCAGCCGGTCGTCCGACATCGACTGACCATCGTTTCTCTTACTACTCCTACTTATATTAGGTGGGGGAGTCTATTAACTATAGAATAGGTGTGTTTCACCATAACAAATATTTACACTGTTTATATGCGGACCCTCGTGTCCTGTTTTTTGTTGTTATCCCAAATTTTTGGTCGTTGTGCTTTCCTCAGGTGTATATCGATCCGGGCAACCTACGGAAAATTCCGAATTGAATACATCTTTGTTTATTATTCTACTGTTATAGTTCCAATGCATATATCCAGTGATATCTCGTCTAGTTCTTTTTTTAGTACTATTCATTTATAGCTCGCTGTGTTTCCACTGTGTCCATTACACACTGTTCTGCCCAGTAATTTCACTAACAATTGAATGGTACCAAATTCCAAAAGCAACGTTTTAATCATCTAGGCTTTTTTCAGTATGCTATGTAAAAACTAGATATATCTTTAGATCGTATTTCTGTGTAGGACTAATTAAACTTAAATTAATACAATGAAAAGTGAATACTTTAAAACAATATGAGTGGAAATGATCGTTGATTAAATTAAATAAACCAGTCTTGCGAGCAGAAATATCCTCCAACGAGCTTCTTCATGCAGAAATGATATTATTAAAAAGAATTATCCTACCATGAATTCCTTTCAAAGAACTAAAGATTATACGAACCAGGATTTCTATTAAATTAACACGAATTAGTCAACAAAAAACAGCAAGAGTTAGTTGACAAAGAAACGATGCTATATTCTCTCAGAACAACAGTTCGTCGTTTGTTTCTCTGGGGAACAGGCAAAAATTGTTATCGCTTGGCTGCCAAGTGTTTATTCATCCGTAGTATTCTCTGGATAGTTCTTCTGATTATTATCAATTAATCAGTGCTTGCAGATTTCTTTCAATAAAAAACATTTTAGTTCCCTAGAAAGCTGCTTAAATCCCCTAAAGCAGTTCTTTATACATCAAGACAAAATGGAATTCTAATTAGGATGTTGCGTGACACAATATTTCTGAAGAAAACAGCAAGTAGGTTGTTGAAAAAGTTAATGGTGAAAAGTTTTTCCAAGAAATATTCATAATAAAAAATTCTTATATAAATAATCAGAAACTTTTTTTTATTATTATCAATGTGAATGTTCAGATCGAATAATTCTGTCGGAAGGTCAAAAGTCACACCACGAATTCTCTTTCATCTTCTAAAAAAAAGGGCTTACCTGCTTGCATACATGTTTGAAAAACTGTATCAATATTTTGCATCAGGCGATATATCAAGATATTTTTCGACGGGCGTACTTAGAATGGATAGAACATAGACAAGCGTACTGACTGTGACAGTTTTCTATCTTCGCCGCTCTAGTCTTTACAAGTGATTTATTACCACTAAAATTCAGTCAAGACAAAGCACACGAGCCCCTCAATGTAGAATAGAAAAACAAAATTGTTAATGAGGTGTTTTTAACAAATTTTAACGTTGTAGAAAGTGAAGATTATGACGAGAAGGGGGAAAGAACATAGCTGACCTTTGACGTGAAGCATCTACACATTATATGGGGAAATGTTGCCTGAGTAGAGATTTTTCCTTAAAACGAGAGTGGTTCAATCACATCGAAGCGCCATGACGTGTTCTAGGTACAATTGTCAGAAGTTATGTCATTAAAGGATATAGCTTATCTGAATATTTGAGTAGCGATATGTTTGTAACTTTTCGACTTTGGGGAAAGAGGTGGTAAAAAATTTCTCATTAGGCAGTGCAAAGAATTTGGAGTTTGTCAATGGTGGCAATTGAAAATCGATACGAAATGCCAACGATACACCATTTTATATCTCATTTGACTCATTTAAATGTAAAAGTCGGTAGGAACATCCAAGTACTTTTGGAGTGTTAGAAACAGTCAATAATTCATTCCAGTATCTTTAGCAATAAATTCTATATATAAATCGAGATCTCTAAGTGAACTTAGAACCAAATAGACGGTCGAATGATAGAAACTCCTTTTGGGAGTAATGGTTCATTCATTCTTAAGAAAGATTTGAATCTACGCTGTGATGATTAAAATGGACTAGTTTGATTTCTGAGATGTTGAATCCACAAACCACATATTTAAACATTGTGCACCTCGACATGATGTTAGTAATATTGTCTCGCTAGAAAATTCCAATTGAGCGATGAGATCGATCCTCTTTGTGTGTCCCATACATTCGGCCTTGTTCCACACCTATCCTACGCTTGGAAAATCCCCATATATTTACGCATTCAGCTGTTAGAGCGAGGTCAGTGGAGAGGCCAGCTACAAGGCGACGATTATCGTTTTTTTTTAAATTCGCCCACGAACTAAAACGATCTACATAGATCATGTCTAGTGATCACATAATATTCATAAGCAGATCTTCCATAAACTGCAGGAATAAGCGCAAGACAAGATATTTGTGTAAAACCTGAAAAAAAAACAGTTTTTCGAAATATGATATTGATTCGGATCACACTGCCATTTCAAACTAGTTTCAAACAGATGGCATAGGTTAAATGAAAGTATATTTAAGCTCCTACATAAATAGTATTATTCGAAATCATAGGGCTATGGCCATAATTTTATTTAGTGGATTTCATTCTCAAAATAAGTTCTAGCTTCCCGTTTTTCCAAGCATTTCCGAGCCATTATATCTATTAAATGAAGCTGTTTATTTAAAGTATAGATTAATGAATGAGGCATTGCAGCAGTTTTAAAATCTGAGTTTTGAAAAAAATTTCAATACTGATTTTGTATCTGTCTATATTTCAGAGATAAGTTATTATGTACATTATTTACATTATTTGGACTATTGTCCTCATCTTTGTCGCCATATTTATTACAACGTTTCGGTCTTTCAGTATCTGTCTATATTTCTGAGATGAGGTATTGTGTACACTATTTACATTATTAGGACTATTGTCCTTATCTTTGTCGCCATATTTATTACAACGTTTCGGGCTTTCACATCTGTTTATATTTCTGAGATGAGTTATTATGTATATTATTTATATTATTCGGACTATTGTCCTCATCTTTGTCGCTATATTTATTACTCAAAGACATGGCACAGTGGATAAAGTCGTTGGTTAGATCCAGTGACAGGACCCAAAGAGTGTGAGTTCAATACCCGGTTAAGGCAGTGGAGAACTTGGAGAGGGGAATTAACAGGAGATAACTGATAACTGACATTCATCAAACATGGCACGTGGAACTAGAACAGTTTACCACGGTGAGCGAAATAAAGAGTTCAATTCGATATTCCAACCACCTGTAATATATATGGCGACAGAGATGACGACAATAGTTCGGATAATGTAAATAATATACGGATTTTGTAATAAGATTAAATTTGCTGAGTAAATACCAGAACTTTTTAATAAGAAATCAAAATTGATCAACACGATATGAAACTCTTCCTTTCATCATTCAAAACGATGTTTGTGAACTAAGGAAATATTGAGCAAAGACAAAGTTTTCTACTTTAAAATAATCTGGAGATAGCTTTAATGCTGATAGGGCGGCTTTTAAGCTAGTTTATAATAAAACGTTGACTGCAATTTTAGATTTTTTTTACTAAAAGGAAATAAGATTTACTCCCTTGAAACTTGAAAGCAACGATAGTGGCTAGTATAATATATTAATATATATTTTTAACCTCGCATAATCTGGCAACCTGGATCTGAGCTCAACAAAAATTGTTCCTTTTGCCTAATTTTTCCAGTGCTTTTGAAAGGGCTAAGAATCATTGAAATTGGACCAGTGGGTGCGGAAGAATTGCTTGGACACACACGTACAAACAAACACACATATATATACACTGTATATAATAAGTACCAACAATACATTGCTATATAAAAAATTTAATGAGATCCAACAAAGCAAGGCACGTCTGGAGCCGTCTAACGACTGCTTAAATCTTGAAATTTCCAGTCATTGTGCAATTTTGATTTCACTATCCAAGCTGTTTACGCATTATTATTATTATTATTATTATTATTTTTATTTTCTTTGATTTCTGGAGTTTACACATTTCTTTCCGGGTCCCGCCCAGGGACCTAAGTTTAGAAATGGCGTCATGACACTTTCCACTGACAAAAAAAAAATGATTACATAGATAAAGCCCTTCGTAAGGTATGGGCTGTACTTGTCAGAACAATTTTCTGTATCTCCTTGAGGCATGGACTTCCAGGAATCCCTTCAATTAGTCTACTGGAATCTTTTCCAACCAGTCCTAGGGCTCCAACTACAACAGGGATTGTTGATGTTCCCATATGCCACATTTTCGCGATTTCTATTTCAAGGTCCTTGTATTTTGACAGCTTTTTGAATATCTTCAAAGATACATTGCAGTCGGCAGGGACTGCCATATCAATAAGGAGGCACCGTTTTTGTTTGTGGTTATTATTATTATTATTATTTCCTATGATTTCTTTTGTAAAGACATTTCTTTCTGGGTCACAACCAGAGACATAGGGTCAAATATCGCATCATGACATTTTTTACCGGGAAAAAAAAATAAACCTAAGATCATAGACATTTTATATAAAGTAGTTCGTAAGTTGGGAAGTGTAATTTTGTTGACAATTTCGTTTATTTCGTAAAGGCTTTGGTTACCAGGAATCACTTTCATGAATCTTCCAGAACATTTTCTAATCAATTCAAGGGCTAAAACTATAACTGGACTTGTTCATAACCTCAGGTTACACATTTCTGAGATTTTGATTTCAAGGTCCTTGCATTTTGATAGTTTTTTGAAAATCTTCGAAGATACATTACAGTGTATGGTCACTGCCATGTAAATAAGAAGGCATATTTTGTTTTTGTGGTCTCTGATCAAGATGTATTGTCGATTAGCTTTTCTTGTTCTCTAATTTTGTTTTGTAAAATCACATAAACTTTTACAGCTCCTATCTCTGTAACCTGGTCTGAGTGGTTTTCACACCAATAACTTGCAGTTTCCTATCCGCAAAAATTGCATAATTTCTTATGAAGCAATTGGCTAAAATCTGCCATGCTGTGTTTTATATTCTGTGAGTACTAATACTGTGTAACTTGATACAAGATAGTCAATAGTTCTTGATATTTATCACAGTGTCTGCATTGGGGTCTAACAATTGTTTTTCAGTATTTTAGCTTCGTAATTTCTACTTAGCAAGTATTGTTCCTGTGCAGCAATAATAAAATCTTCCCTTTCAGCATTTAACCCTATGTAGCCACTGATGGGTACGCTTTTTTTTACATCAGCTTGTTTGTTGAAGGAACAATACTGGTCATGAAAAGGTTTAACTTACCATTGTTTCTGCATTTGGTACGTTGCATTTTCTTTTGCTTTGTTTTTGTTTTTTGGGGTTTTTTTTTTGTTTCTGCGGTAGATGTATTATGGTTTAATTCCACTTTACACACAATTCGCTATTCCATATTTGGATCCCTCCATTACTGAATAAAATTTATTTCTTTCATTTTCTTTGATACATATCATCATCCAGTTTCTGTAGATATTTTGTGTGTTTGTAAGGCAGTTCTAGTTGAATTAATCCTCTGCCTCCTTCAGATCTGAGTATAAATGGATGATGTGGTCGCAAGTTAGAAGCGTTCTTGTTTTGACATTCATTCGCTTAAAGTCAGCTATGGTCCAATTAAAGATGTTGAAACTGTATTGCACCAAAGGCACAGCCAAGGTGTTTATGGCTGATATTCTATTTTGTAATTTCAACTCGATATTTAGCACCAGACGCAGACGCCTTTGGTAATGTTTTCTTACATTAGCCTTAATTTGCTTATGCTGCATTCCATCTCCTTTGCTTATTCCTCGTTATTTATATGATTTCTCTTGTTCCAGTACCCTAATCTTTGTGACGCAATCTAGATCTATTGAATTTGTTTTCGTAAATCTTCGCCTCTTATGAGTAGACATATCTGTTTTCTAAACAGTGAAATTAGTTTCCTAGAGACCGCAGATCTTGCTAATGAAATCGTCCTTCTTGACAGGAATCAAACCTGTATTCCTTGAATGCCATTCGCCTCGAGTGGCACTATTTCTATATTTGATCTCTTTACTAAGAAGAAAAAAAACATGGATATCAAAAATGTGTACTCATGAAATATAACATTAATTTATAAAGACATAATGAATAATATCATCTGAAAAAAATTATGATATATATATATATATATATATATATATATATATATATATATATATATATATATATATAGGTAACAAATTAAATTGTTAGAATGATTTTGTACACAAACAAGTTCTATAGACTAAAAATAAGAATTGGTGGAAAAAAGGAGCCAAAATATGTTTGATACTATTTACTTATAATATATTTAATCTTACAGAGAAAAATTAAAATGTTGTTACTTTCCGTATTTTTTTTTTTAGAAAAATAATTTGTTGTTTTACTTTTTTTTTTACGTTAACCGGTTTCGAAAAACATAAGCGTCAACACGTGGAGATACAATCAGTTAAAAACGTTTATAACATTATGCATTTATTTAGGTACATCCACGAGATCGCTAAAAAAAGAGCATAGCATGATGAAAAAGACGCTAAACTTGACGAAAACAAAATTTTATCGTCTAAATGTTTGTTATTCATTAAGAGGAAAGGTCAAAAGTATTTTGGGGGTATTTTTTTTTCCATTTTTAATCGTTCCTAGCACGTCCGAAATTTTCGTTAAAAATCTAGTTTTTTGAGTCAGAAAAATTGACCATTTTTTTCCATTTTAAAAAAACTGGAAATCTGACTTTGAAATTTTTTAAATATCAATTATCATTTTTCAAAACTTATTTTAAGAAAATCAGAAATTATAATGTTTATTTAAAATATTTTGAACCAAACTTAACTTAGCTTTTTGTGCCAAAAAAGATGTAATTTGAAAATAAAAAAAAAGCAGGTCATAAACTTTCGCGTCTCTTGACATGTGATGAATGATATATTTACGAATTCCATGAGGCTAATTTGTTCTACGGATGGAGAAAAGTGAAATAATTTACATTTACGTGAACAAATTATTTACCCCGTTATTTTTAACGAAAACTTTCAGCGGTCTAATTTTTTTTTTTCTTGTACTTAGCTTTCACCTTTACGTTTATGATGCTTTATGGGAAATATATTCTAAAGAAATTAAAATAAAACTGTTAAGAATGACATTAAATTTCATATTTCTTAAGAAAGGTATCTAATTAATTTATAGGTACCATTCTTATGAAATTTTATCAGAATTGTACATAAAATACTATAATTTTATGTACATTTATTACATTCTACTGTTATTTGTATTTGCATTCATTTATTATTATTTTATTATTAATTTTGATATTATTAATTTTGATATTTCATTTATTATTATTTTATTATTAATTTTGATATTTCATTTATGGAAAAATGTCGTAACTGAGATTAATATAAAAATAAGATCATATAAATTTCATAAGATGATACTGATACTTGTAGGTACCCTTCTCAGTTGAAATTGAAAAATCAAATTAACTTCTCCACACGTGTTTCGCAAAAGTAAAAGCCTTAACAGCGGAGAACAATGCTTAACTCAACGCAACTTAATTATATTCTGGTTGGTCTTCCGTATTTTATAATTACAGCTCGATTATAAGCACAAAATTACATTTCTTAATTACTGGGGATCTTCTGATTAGTCAAAATGATACAATTTACAACGCGCTAAAAAAAGATCTATCTCATAAGGACACTTATGAAAGCCTGTGCGGCTTTTAACTAATTTTATAATATTTTAACAACTTAAATCTAAAATCTATTATAATTAATGAAATAACAAATAATTGTATTAAAAATTCATTTTTCATCGAAAAATTTTTTTTTTGCTTTCAGAAAATATTGTCCATATTCATAAAAACAACTAAAAGCAAATAAAAGCATTTGAAATTAAATAATATCTTTGTTTTATTGAGTTTTGTATGTTACAATTCAGAGCTGATTTTCATGTACTGGGTATCCAATTAAAAACAAAAAAAACATGATTTTCATTCCTCAAAGCCCTGTGCTTTTAATTATTGTAATCACTAAAACCGATGCGATCGAATTTCTAGCGTTTTCATAAAATTAGTTAGGGGGGGGAGTAATAAATATTTTTAAAAAATATTTCTACCATGACTTTCATAAATAAAACATATTTATAATAATTTCGATCATCTGTGAATAGTTCCTGAAAGTTTCATTAACATCCGATAATTATTTCTATTTTTGCACGATTTTTCAAATTAATGTGTGTCATACCAAAAAAAAACGTGCTAAAAATTGTCTGTTATTTACTAGTTCCGCTGATACAAATAGAAACAAGGTTTTTTTAATCAAAATTTAGAATTTTCTAAAAAGAAGGAAAATTTTAAAAAAATAATTAAAAAAAATTTGGTCTTTCTTCTAAATAATAACATAAGCATTTAGACAATAAAATTTTGTTTTCAGCAAGGTTGGCGTCTTTTTCATCAAGCTATGCTCTTTTTTTAGCGATTTCGTGGAGGTACCTACATTTATTGGTTATTGTTATTAACATCCTATATAAAGAAATTTTAGTCAACAGTTGAACTTTATTAAGTTAGTTCTATATGCTTTAATAATTCATTGATTCCTGAAAGATCCTGTTTATTTACCAACTACAAAAGAGATTTTTTTAAAATCATAATGAATGAAGCTTGCCTGGTATCTTGTTAAATTATCTTTCTACGGCGTGTGGGTGCCGTCTAATCGGTGGGTCATGACACTTCATACGGTCACTTCTTAACTTTCGCTTCTCCCCATACTTTGAACTTAGCGTAGGCTATTGCAAGGTGTTGATGTGAGTAAAAAGACAATAAAACATGCAACTATCTCCTCGCCTTTCTTTCTTAATCTTTTTCTTTTTCTTACTTTTTTCGTGAAAAGAGGGGGGAACCTTGTGTCTTTCTTTTTTAACTATTTAATCTTGTGTATGTTGATTTCAAATCTCAATAAATAGTCTACTCACCAGTTATTTATTAACGACTGATGAGATGCTGCATTTTGTAGTTTTTTGACATCTAATATCCTAAAATAAATATATATATATATATATATATATATATATATATATATATATATATATATATCCAGTATTTTTTCTTTTTTTCTGCGTGTGTATGTGGATTTTAAAATTAAATACATATAAACTAGGGTTAAATAAAGAATTGGGTATTTTAAATCTTTATAAATATTTCAATAGTTAAACATTTTTTAGATGTAGTTAATTTTTTTTTTTCTTATTTTATTTTTTTATTTTTTAAACAACATCTAAGATATTATTAGTTAGATTTACCTTAGGAATATTCGTTCCATATCACGTGACGTCCGCATCTCGCGATGGACGCTACTTGAAAAAAACAGTTATTTCTGAGATTGAGGCCAATCTGAAATATCAAATATATATACAAATAAATACTTTCATAAAAGAACATTATTATTTTTTTTAATTTGCAACTTTTTCGATATATACTTATTAAGAAAGTATACGTAGTTCTCATTATGCTATATATATATATATATATATATATATATATATGATTGGATAGTTTTTATCCGACATTTATAAAATGTCGGATTAAAAAATAATCAAATATATATATATATATATATATATATATATATATATATATTTGATTGGATTGTTATTAATTCGATATTTTTATATTTTTTTGTCTGATTAAAAACAATCCAATGAAATAAAAATATATATATATATATATATATATATATATAATATATACATACATATATATATATATATATATATATATATATATATATATATATATATATATATTTGATTGCATTGTTTTTAATCCGACATTTCTATTAGATCAAACGTTTGTGACGTCGTCCCCCCTGGTCGCAGCGTCGACTGTGTCGTTCGTTCCCGTTCGCGGCGCCGGCTGTTCGCGGCGCCGGCTGTTCGCGGCGCCGACTGTTCGCTCCTCGCTGCTCCAAGTGTGACGTTCTAACCCTTTGGTTAGATGAATACTAGCCTCGTCGTTCCCAACCCGCTTCCAACGCCTGGTTACCAGGGTAACTGCACTGATCTCCGTTCTGCCTACCCACGTTGTGATTAGATCTTAGACAGACGGGATCAAACAGGGATTGGGCCGTATGCAAGCCTAGTCCAACGGGGGTGATAACACACAAGAAAAATAAAAACTCACAAGGTCAAAAATGTTGAAGGAAAAGGTAACAACTTTTTATATCTAACTGCTTGGTACACAAGATTATTCCTACCTCTCGGCCCGTTCTGTAGACTGTGGCACCACGCTTCTACCAGGCAACTTTAAGGCTTCGAATTGCTTGCTCTCTAGAAATTTGCATTTCGGGGTGTGGTTTGGTTTCAACACTGGGCGCTGACCTCTACCTGTCATTCACGGCTGATTTCTCTCGCCGTCCGTGGCTGCAACTGCTTTCTGTCGGTTGGGGTCTCGCTTTTATTGAGGCAGTCAAAAAACTGGGGTGGGTCTGTCGGCGCCAGGGTTTTCTTGATAATACTAAATACGTATTATTTCTGATTAGGGATTTTCCATTTTCGGTAACTTACTTTCACTCCTACTTCCTTACTGTGCCTCTGGAGGGGGGCGTATACCAGCTTCCCCTTGTCCTTCGTATGTCAGGTGACCGCTCTCGACCAATGGGGTCCTGGTCGGGCATTTTTCCTCCTCCCTCGCACATTATGTGACCGCTCTCGGCCAATGAGGTCCTGGTCGGGTGTCTCTCCTCCTCCCTCATGTATCATGTGACCGCCTTCGGCCAATGAGACTCTGGTCGGTATCTTTTCTCCTTCCTTCGTGACGTCTTTAATCGGGCGTGGACAATCCGTGACTTTGTTCTGGGGGAAGAAACACCTTGCTTAAAGAAACAAAAATATAAATTGTCCTTTTCGTACGTGACCGAAATGACGATCCCGGTTTCTTTTACACGCGGTATTTGTCAAACATTTTATCGCTAATTGGATACGATCTAAGAAAGGGATTTCCCAGACTGGGTGGCGTTTTCGTAAACTAATAAAAATATTTCATTCTCCTCCGGCCGATAATAAAAATCTGTATTATCTCAAAAAGCGATATCACCTTGGGTGGCTTTTTTTAACTCTAGAAATTGTCTGGGTTTTCGTATTAATGGTTTGTTTTCATATCCTTAGATACACTTCCCCATCCCCTTAGACTTTTACTATCATCTCAATGACACCCTTTTCATTTGTTACTTATCATATTTTTTTCCATTGTCTCTAAACTTTATTTCTTCAACCAAATTGATAACAAACTTCCATTTTTTTTGTGGACACGGAAGTAGGTCAGGTGCTTGACCGACATCTGTTATGTATCAATCGCGCGTGTGTTTATTCACCCACGACCGGGTTTTCGTATTATACCTCTCCTTCTTTCTTTCTTTTTCTTCCTCTTTTCTTTCTTTCTCCCAGATCGCTTGAATGTAAAGAAAGAATTATTCCTAACCCCGAAATATTTTTCAGCCTTAAATAATTATCAAATGGTTGACAAACCGTAAAAAACAAATCATATATTTATGAATATTTCTTTTCAGCTTTCTACTTATGCATGGTGCCACACGTTATTATAGTGGATAGTTCTTATTTAATTAAACGTCCAAATCTTATTTATTAATCGTTGTGTATAACCCTCTCGGCCTTCACATTCAAAAAATCCTTATAAAGAAAATCTGTTGAATGCACAATGCGATAGACATAATAAACATTGTCTGATAAATCAAAACTGTGATCTATTATAAATAGCAGGTATCCACTAATGTATATATGCGTACAATATTTACATACTACCTTGTTTCTATTAACATGAATAGATTAATTTTTACATGCACGATTTAGCCCAAAAATGTATGTACAAAATTGCTTGTCTTTTATACACCGTTTTGTCAGGTGTGCTTCTTGGTGAAGAATCCATGAGAAAAATTCAAGGTTTCTAGTCAACATGTCATTTTAGAAATGTGGTAACACTGATACAATGAATGGGATTGAGGAGGGTGTCCACTCTGATGAGAATATTGGACCCAGTAATTAAATGTCTGTCTTTTTTGTAAGTTTGTTTTTTAAGTTTAAATAAACTAATGACGATTTTTTACATTATTTAAATTATTCGGACTATTGTCCTCATCTTTGTCGCCATATTTATTACAACGTTTCAGCCGTTGTTCGCTCCGGCCTTCTTCAGGTGGTTGGAATGTCGAACTGAACATTTTTAATGGATGTCAGTTATCAGTTGTCTACTGTTAATTCGCTTCTTCAAGTTCTCCATTGCCTTAACCGGGTATTGAATTCACACTGTTTGGGTCCTCTCACTAGAATCGTCTACTCCAGTGAGTAAAATAAAGGGTTCAGTTCGACATTCCAATCACCTGAAGAAGGCCGGAGCGTACAACGGCCGAAACGTTGTAATAAATATGGCGACATAGATGAGGAAAATAGTCCGAATAATGTAAATAATGAAAATAATACCTCATCTCAGAAATATAGATATACAATTATTTTATTTGTTTAAGCATTTTCTTATTTCAATATGTTGAGCGCTTTTGTATTTAGAATGGTATATATTAAATCTTAAGTATAGGATTAAACTTTTTAAGTATTTTTCAAAATTCGACCGTAGTTTTCTACCTAAAGACTTTGCGATCAAAATGAACGTCTGATATGCTGATGTGTTCTATATTTCGGAAGATACACTATAACTCCCCCAGCCCATCGTCTCCAGCAAAATGGTTTCACCAGCATACATCGTACGTAAAGTCGAGTGGAATCTCTGGAATGACGGATTGCTAGACAAGGATATTAGTGCAAATGAAACACTAGCTAGGACCCTCGCCATTTGAAATCATGTACACAGATTCACTTTCCGACTATTCTGGCGAACACGGCAGACCCCATAAAAACGATTATCTATTATTAAATAACAGTTAAGATATATCGTTGTTAATGGAAAGCTTACCTTTTAAAATTAGAGGGACAACTTTCAGACAAGCAAGAAAGTTACTTTATCAGATGACTTAATTTATCTTTATATCCAAGCTTTTATTGTGGCCGAATATGAATCACACTTGTGCGCAAGGTTTTTTTCCCCGCACTGCAGCGTTCGTCTAATAAAAATAATACATTTACCGATTCTGATACCAATTTTATTCGTTTGACCGCTTCTCAGTGAGCAATCCGACGTTTAACGACAGTAGGGTGGGGTGGCTAGATACACCGACATTCTTCATGACGCGATACATATTCAAATGACATACAATCATATGAAAACCAGAAGCAGAGTGATGTAGTCGTGAAAGATTCCCTCGTAACCATAGTTGCTGTTAGACCGCCACTAATACGAAAGTGACTCAATACAGCGTCTTCCTTTTGATTTTCATCGAGTGGTTCCTCTCATGTAAAATGGATGAGAGATTTCCGCTCCCAAACACGATGTTTTGAATTATATGGCAATGATATGCGACGCGAAAGATCACCGTTGCAAAACGATACGAAGCGAGATTAAATTGAATAGTGAAACACATTTAGCGGCTTGCCCTTAAAAACGATAATATTTAGCTTAGGTGCTGCATTGAAATTATGGACGGTTTCCCGTCTTCTTTTCTTTCTTTTCTTCGATAAAATAAGTCTTGCGGTAAGAGACTTTAGTAAGTAAATGTATGATATAGCTATTGTTTGGGATCTCATTACTAAAGTTACTTGTGTTAAAAGCGGTTTTCGTTTCAGAATTGAACAAGTATTAAGAAATCAAAACTTTTCAGTTCGAAAAGACAGCCTTATAGAATGATTACGTTTTTCTTATGTTGTTCCAAAACTCAATTTGTCTTATGGACAATACAGAAGAAAGAAAGACAGTGTTGCGCCAAGAGATAAATATTTCTTGATTATTTCACCTCAAGTAGAGCAATAAGAATACTAAATCTCAAGAATATGAAACAAAAAGAATATTAACAAGAGAGTTCAATAAAAGAACCAGAATTAAAAAGGTAGAAGATAATGATTGACACTGAAAGTAAATTTCTGAAAATCAATGTTGAATAGAAAGCAATCAACCGGAACAGAGTTGCACAAACAAGAAGCGTGACAGAATAAACTGCTATCATAGGACCTACAGTTACATTTAGCCATTTCAACTGTAAGACCTAGCTGCCAATCTAGTACTGCACTTAAATTCATAAAGTCTATGTTCCATAGTGAAAAGAAGAATTAGCATGAAATTATTTAAAGTAAAAGCACACGAAAGCTACATTATGGTGGTAGGAAAGTGACTGAAACCCAGACGCCAATAAGTGAATCATATGCGAGAGAAGAAACTGTTAGCATAGAACTTACGGTTTCATCTTGCCATGTCAACTGTCAAATGATGAGACCTTGCCGCCAATCTAGTACTGCGCTTAAATTCATAAAGTATATCTACTATAGAGGAAAGTAAGATTTATTTTAAATAATACAAAAATCTGGCACAAGGCCGAAAGTGGAGATAGATGAAGGTTGGTCTTCTATCTGTCTTATCATAAACTTAACTAGCGGCGATTATTGACCCAAGCATACCACAGAATTCCTTACACCAAAACAACAAATTCTTACATACCTTTCTTACTACAACTACTACTATACCCCCAGTCTCTATGTAGTTCTAACTAGTTCCCATATGTACTGTGGGTGTGGGGATACAAATAATGACATTTATAAAGGAAATCCCAATTTAAATACAAAAACTAAACAAAACCATGGAGAAAATTGTGGCACATTGCTAAAAGTGGGTGTAAGGAAGGCCGATCCCCAATCTGTCTTCTTAAACTTAGCTAGTCATGATTACTGACCCCAAACATACCACAGAATTCCTTACACCAAAACGACTCATTGCTATTTACCATACTCACTACACCCACCCTAATACCTGTATGTAGGCCTATTTTCCACATTTTTGTTGAAGTTGGGGGAATAACAAAATTTAAAAATAAAACTTCAATCATAGATGAAAGTTAATTAAACAAAATTACCATGAGATCATTTATAGAAAAGATGGTGGTGGGAAACTGACTGAAGCCGATATGCCAGGTCAATACCAATAATAGTGAATATTCTACTATGTATTTTATCAAAAATCTCTAAATATATAGCAGAGGCACCAGACCATATGCAGCAGCGATATAAAAGCAAGGACGAATGGTAGACTTATAAATATGCCTATCGTCCTCATCTTTGTTGCTATATTTGTCACAACGTTTCGGCTGTTGTACGCTCTGGCCTTAATTGAGGTGGTTGGAATATCGAAATTAACCCTTTATTTAGCTCGCTGCCATGTACCCAGTTTGATGTTTTAGGGTAGGCTTATACAGACCATTTCTTTATCTAATGTCTCTGGGTCGCTACTTATGATTTTTGCTCGGTGTTGTCATATACAAGGTAACCAAAAAAGTTCTTTTGATTAGTCATTGAATGAAGTTGAAATATGTACGAAATGCGTGTAGCAATTGTTTTCAAATTCGGACAGCCGGAAGTAGGAACATCATACGTTATAAAGAGACACGCGCACCGTGCCCGGCCATCAGTTATAAGCCGGACAGCTGTGAGAAGGATGTCTAGTGTCTAGAGATCTCGTTCGGTGCTGTTTGCTTTACGACTTCAAAGTGGGCTTATCAGCAGCTGCATCAAGTCACCGCATATGTCAAGCGTTTGGGGATAGTGCTGTGGATGAACGTACTGCAAGGCGTTGGTTATTAAAATTCAAGTCGGGAGATTTGTCTCTCCATGATGAGACTCGCAGTGGACGACCACATGTCTTGAATGACGGAGTCCTGAAGGCGGCCATTGAAGAGGATAGTAGTCTAACTTGTGGTGAACTTGCAAAACAGTTCAACGTTTCCGATAAAACAGTTAGACTTCACCTGCACTGCCTAGATAAGACGTACAAACTGAGTAAGTGGGTTCCGCAAACGCTGTTGGAGGTCCACAAGGGACAACGAGTGGCAGCCTGCGTATCGCGGCTTTCTCGCCACCGTACCGCATCCTTATTCAATTGAGTGTTTACCAGTGATGAAAAGTGGGTGCTGTACGAAACTCCCAAGCGTTCCAGATATTGGTTGTCTCCTCAGGATGCTGTCCCTCACACCGCAAGACCGCCTATGCACCTACGCAAGATTAAGGTTTGTGTCTGGTTGACAGGTCGTCAAGTGGTTCATTATGAACTGCTACCAACGGGCCAAACGGTCACTGGAGACCTATACTCGCAGTAATTGAAACGTGTGCAACAGGCATTGCGCCAGAAGCAGCCAGCACTAGTGAATCGCAAAGGTGTGCTTTTCCTCCATGACAACGCCAGGTCGCATGTCGCGCGAGTGGTCAGGTATACCATACAGCAACTTAGGTGGAGACTTTGTGCCATCCACCTTATTCACCTGAACTTGCGCCATCAGATTACCACCTCTTCCACTCTCTGGATAATCATCTTCGTGGGAAATCCTTCACCAATGAAGCGGACTTGCGCAAAGCCCTCACGGACTTCTTTGCGTCAACCCCCCCCCTCCCGAGTTCTTCCGCAAGGTCACTGAACAGCTGGGGACACGTTGGTAGAAGGTCATGGATGCCGATGGCGATTACTTCGAAGACTAAATATAAGTTACACATACGGTGAAGCGTTTTCTTTTTTTCCTTTAAAAATGGAATGAACTTTTTTGGTCACCTTGTATATTCTGGCAAGAATCATTGTCTAGCACGACACACTCAACCAATATTTCTAGCTGCAGTAGTAGGAAGCATTTTCAATTGAAAAAATATTCCGTTCAAAATGTTCACACGGTTCAACTCTGAAGGGCGGAGGCCTTTTTTTTTGAGTTACTGGAGATGTTATCACATAGCTTGCATTAAGCATTGTTCAATTTTCTTAAATCTTTCTTGTATTTTCAACATCTGTTGGAACTTATTCCTTTAAAATAGTTCATGGTTAGTTATCCATTACAATGTTTATCAAAAGTCATAGCAATTAACATTATAAAACTAATAAAATCTTTATTATCATCTATATCAGATCTTTTAATATTGTTTCACGTCGCAATTATTCCATTGGTTTGTTTCGTTTTCCATCTATGAAACATATACATTCTTCTTTGTCGAACAAGACATTCAGAAATGTCCTTGTCTCATAAGGAGTTAAAAGCTAATGTCAAATATAAACGGGATGTATTATAACTAGGTGTCATATATATTTTTTTTATTATTTAATATTGATTTCTCATTATTATTTTCGCTATGATATGTACCGTCAGGATTGGGTGAGGGTCATGGCTCTACACCAGGAAGAGGCAAAGGAGAATAGCTACAAGAAACTTTTGTATAGAATTGCATGTAGTTGTGACATGTAATATGAAGACAATGCTATCCCATCATAATTGTAAGGAGGAAAATCATTGCAAAATCATCGTCTCCGGTGAAATTATGAAATTAAGTATGGCTGATAATATGTAGTGTGAACAGGTAGTAATCAACAACTGTAGATATTAGATAAAATGTATGATACTGTCTTTCTTCCTACATATATAAGTTAAATATCGTATAACAACGAGCTCTTTAACCTTGAAATCTGGCAGAATAGCTACTTTGAATTAAAATATTGTTTGAAACACTGTCACAGTCCATAAACGTAGAAATGGAAAGAGTTATGGATTTTACAATAAAATTATGAACTTTATTATCTCGACTTAGTTCGTTTTGACATTGTATAAACTATAAAATATATATTTACACCTTCGTGCAAATTCTGTTATTATTTACTTTTTTCGTATTTTTCCAATGAGACATGACCAGTGTATAGGTTAGTAATTCGTATGTCCTTTCCACGAAGTTGTTCCTTGCAGATTGATCACAGATTCTCGACTGGATTTAAATCAGGAAATTTTCCGGGCCAGTCTATTGTACTGTATTTTTAATTGCTCACTGATAAGGTTTTCCAATGTGTTCATTCAGTGTTAAAATTATACACGCTTCCTTTGAGGAACATCCATCACAGACAATGGCCGTGGGACAACTAATCGACAGTCGAGACAATAGTGTCTGGGCGTTAAAAAATCTGATACAGTCACGGATGACACACTATTTTACAAAGCCAAACAAATTTCATCATGCATCACGAAAATAGATTCATATTATTGCACATGATTTAATCTGAGAAAAAATAGAAATCAACTACCCTATCCCAATCCAGTGACAGTATGGTGAAAGGAAGGAAACTGAAGCTGATGTTTCAATTAATTTGCACAAGGATGTATGTAGTGAAAACAGGTAGTAATGATGTGTGTTGATATTAGGTCAAAAGTTAAAGGAAAAATTTAAAAAATATATATTCTTCTTCTATACGGCGTGTCCAGATAACGATCATGGATCACCACAAGTTTCTATACTTTCTAGACCTAAATAAGGCTTGGTTTTTACTATCCCTTCAAATTCCGATTCTGCCAATCATTTAACACAAGTGATTTGTGTAAGTTATTCGCTGCTTTCCTCTTGCCTTCAGTATAGTTTTTTCGTGTCAAATTCTCCAAGCCCACTTTCCGTTTTATGTTTCCTAGATAGTTCAACTCTGTTTTTCATTTTCTAAATATAGAAAGTATCAAATATTCCAAGCCTTCTTTCTTCATTATGTGAGCGAACATTTTCAGCTCTATTTTTATTTCTTCAAGTATAAGTGTCCTTTGCCCTGAGAATTTTGTCGTTTCTCACATGTTCAGTTCAAGGGATTGTCAGCATCTTTTTATACGACTTACGCATGGATGAAGAAATTGTTGCAATAACTCCCGCAGGTGCATAACAGAATTGGTCTGTGAATATTTAGACTTAACCTTAGTATGATGACACGATTTAGAAATGATGTATAATTCAGTCTTGTTTAAAATGTTCAGCACCTGGTAGAAATAAAAACAATTTAAACAAAACTATAAAAATAAGTTAAGAAAAACCAACACACAGTTCATAGGCAGTACAAAAAATTATCATTTCCAAAATATGTTCGACAAATAAACCAATTCCTTTACCGCTTGTTTTAAGCGCTACAAAATTAAATATCTAAAAAGAGCTTTAACAGAGGACAAAAATTATGACACCGAAATCCGCCTTCTAAAACCTTTCATAGTATTACGAAACTGGAAAGAGAAAAACTATTCATCTGTTATGTAATATTGGCGTTCATATATGAAAGAGAAAGCTGGAGAATGCCATCACAGATGAAGAAGAGATTTGAGGCAACGGTAATGTGGTTAACATGGACTGAACAGGAATGCCATGAAAAAGTTATGGTGAACAAAAGACGGTTATAATTAAATAAAAACAGAGATTTTAAATTTTGCAAGCACATAATCGTCGATGAGTCAATGAAGAATTTCATACATACGGGTTATAAAGAAGGTAAGATGGACAGAGGAAAGCAGCAAATAACCTATCTAACGTGCTTGTGCAAATGGTTGGCCAACAGGGGTCATGGGAGGGAGAGCAAAAAGACAAAAAATACTTAGAATTACAAGTAATAGGAAGTTGTGGAGAGCGATGATTCCCTACGTGACACATAAAAGACGATTTAGCCTTCGTCCCTTGACAATGCGCAATAAAAAAAAGGAGTCGTTTTTTGACAATGACAGTATACAAACGAAATCGACTAATATATTGATTAGACTTTCATTTTGAAGAGTCTGATTCATTAAAATCTACCCGTGTAATTCCCGTCATTCGAGATTTTTTTTCAAGGATATAATATCCAATTTTCAAACTGCAGTCCAAAGTGATCCTACTAAATATATATTGATACCTGCCGATTATTTCAATTTTCTAAATCTCCAGTAAACTATTTAAGGATGACGGCTGTAAGTACTACGCAATGTGAATTGACAATTTCAAAAGTCTGTCTAGAAAATATGCTTTCATTCTTTCTATTTACGTGTGTTTTCCTTTCCCATTAAAGAATGCTGGATATTTTCTAAGAAACAGATTCGAGCTCTAATTATAAACTGTTAACAATTACTTCCTAAAACATACAGAAATGCAAGCGAGAAAAATGTATTCCCAAGGAAAGTGTAGTTGCCTTTGCTTTACAAATGACGACCCTTCTTTTATAGTTTTCCTGAAACTTGAATCAGAAAAAAAAATCTGGGTCAAGCTACGGCTGTCAATAAGAGTTGGGAATGGATTTTCAGATTTATTCGTTTGAATGCGAACAGATAGATAGATAGATAGATCTGACCCCAGCAGATATAGAAAGATATGAACAGCGTTAGATAGATAGATAGATAGATAGATAGATAGATAGATAGATTCAAATATATATAGTGTTAAAATATTTTTCCACTATATTTTACAAGAGAGTGAAGGTATTGTTGAATAGAACATTGGATGAATTTTTCTGATTTTTTTCTTTCAGTAACATAACATGGAGAGACAAGCTACACAATGTGGAATATATAATGATAACTGATACGACCTATCCACCAAATTAAATAAAAGGTTCAATTGCGAATTCCCTGTGGGTTACCAAGATAAATACACACCTGAGTCAGGCTTAGTAGCATAACGGCTTAAATGTTGTGAAAATAAAGACAAAGATTAGGACAACAGTTTGAATATAAATGATTGGATAGGTCACAGCAATTTACCTACGAACGAAACAGTCAGGGATGCGGGGCGGGGGGTGTAAAGTTCAAAATTTTGTGTCTAAGAAGAGCCCGAATGTGAAGTCATTAAATATAATTTAAAAAATGTTCATAGCGTTTCAGCCCTTTCGTAGAGATGAAAGTGTAGTATCTGTGCTCTCCTTATTTTAGTTTGCGAAGATGTAGCTTCGCCTCCTAAGGATTCCAATCGCGCGACACCAGCTTCCTTGTTGCTGTAAGAGAGTTTCACTTGGTGTGATATTGTTCGCAGCGGCTGGGAATTTTTTTTTCCATGGCTCATATGAATAAGATGTCAGTACGCAGAGAAGCCTCTTTGCACACAGTGATCATAAACTCTATCTTTGTTATAGAATAGTTATAATGTTCTCGCTTACTTTCCTTGTTTATGGTAGTGCTTGGAAGGAAAGTGTGTAGAGTGTGGTTGTTTTACTACACCACAGTAGTTTCAGAAGTGGTTATGGCTTGAGCAGCCGTTCTTGGTTAAGGTCAACAGACGACACTTCCTCTGCGTATTTTTTCTCTTTAAAAATCAAATCCCCTCTTATTAGAACATGTTTTGAAAACGCCGAAAAATCCAAGATAATGTAATGCCCAGCAGCTCGCTATATCCAAAAAATGATTCTTGGAATGTTTCCTTCAGTAGAAACGACGCTGGATAAACTGTACGGATTCAGAAAGAGACTACTTCAAAGGAGATTGATATGTCCCGGAAAGGGATATATTTGTTCGAAGTAGCAAAGTGATTGTTGACAACTCTAACCGAGTAGGACAATCTAGCAGGTAACCGTAATGGACTGGTCCACGTCATAGTGGTAGGCAATAGACGTCGTCAATAGGCATGGGTCTGTACCTCCACATCAGTCTGTAGTTATGGCTGACACCATCCAATCATATTACTGTGAGGGGGGGCAGATTTATGCATATTCATTACATCAGAGATTAAATGCGGAATTGATATGGCCGGTGTATCTCTCTATATAGCACCAGTCCTGGTAATTTTTGATCACTTGTTCATAGCAGTGCTTCGAAGGTATGTGGGTAGAGTATAGTTGACTCACCATACCGCAGATTTTCCATCAGTGATAACTGACCACACCCAACGAGAACCATATTCCCTTGAGAATTATAATTCAAATCCCACTTGAAAGGACATGTTTTTTTAAGACGCCAAGGAAATCCAGATAATGAAATGAGGCAACAGCTTGCTCTCTCCCGAAAAGAGTTGGAACTATGCTCACGTCAATGGAAACGATGCTGTATAACGTGTCTGCTTTCAGAAGTGAACTACTTTGATGGAGATTAAATAAAGAATTGATATGTTGTGTAGGTTAATTTTAAAGAACCAGTTCCTGTAATTTTTCATCAGATCTCGTATTCATGTGTATGGTCACTCTACACAAAATATAGAACTTGTTTCAAATTTTGACTTAGTAGGAAGGTCAGATAATTTTTAAGCGTTTCATCCCAAGCAAGTCGGGAAGCCACTTGCACGCAAGGGGTTACAGAGAGTTGGAGCTAGAGCAAATAGGAGTGATAGAGGAAAGGATGAAGAGTAAGATAGGAGATAGATCAGGGCATCTGGAGACGTCGATTGATATTACATTTGAATAGTTGGAGATTATAGCTATCAGGGAAACAGAAAGAGGGGAAGGAGTTCCAAGGGGGGAGAGGTGCGAGATATGAAGCTATTGCCGTAGAAGAGACGGCTACATTTAACAGTTTCGACAGTGAAAGGGTGGGAGCGAGATGTCAGCCTTATAGAACGCTTAAATTCATGAAGTTTGGGAACCAGCGAAAGCAGCTCATCGGAGCAGTTAGCATGAAAGTATTTGTAAAAAAGACAGAGGGAGGCGACGGCACGTCTGTGAGAGAGCGACTGCAGACGAGATGCCAGATACAGTAATTCCTTATGTATAATACGCATATTTTAGGAGTGCGTATTATGCATAAAGGCGTTTTATACATGGGGAATTACAGTAGCTATGATTTAACATTTTTTTCTGGTGATGGCATGTGTATTTGTTATATTGTGTGTGTTTGCGTGGGCCAATATTTGAGTGCAAGTGTTTTCATGTGCTTAAAGGAGTGTAATAGTGAAACTGTTTGTAAGTGTCATTGTCCCTGCATGAATGAAATTATCGTTATGACTCCAAGATTCGTGGCAGTTACGTAGATGATTGAATTAACTCTGGCGTCACAAAACAATCAAAGAGTTTTGGCAGCTTGAGGAATTAGACATAGACATATATATTTAATTAACGCTATAGTTAAAAGAATTGTACAATTACAAAAGATGCTTTAGTCAATGTAAATCTTATATTATTCAATATATTTAATGTCACGTTCCTTCAGGAGGCGATGATGGCTCTCAACAGATTTCGTTTATTATCTATGAATAGCAGTAATTGTTTTGGTAAAAGACAACGAAGTGGTACCCTGCAGCCTAAATTAAGTCTTCTTTTTGTAGATATCATTGAAAGTCTACAATAAGAAAAGCTACTATGAGTGGTAAGTTAGACAGATTTTTGGTTTGGGTTGGCATGTTTTACGGCATATCAACCCAAATGGTTTATTTAATGACGATAAATTTTATTGCTGTTAATATACTTTTTCTTAAAAATATATTGCTTGTAATCCAGAGATATATTTTGAAGAAAAAAATATTACCAGCAATTCATTTATAAAGACATGCTATACCATCTGGTTTATGCATAATTGAAGAAAAGGTGAAAAGCCATATGTCTATAATATTATTTCTTTTCTCAATATATATATATATATATATATATATATATATATAATGTATAAATTTTTGAGAAAAAAATATATATGTATATTTAAAAGAACAATATTATTCGATTGTGCAAAGACATGCTGTACCATCTGGTTTACGCATAACAGGAAAAAAAAAAGTTACAAACCATAAGTCCAAAATATTTTTTTCTTCAATATACATATATATATATATATATCAATTTTTGAGGAGAGAAAAATATATATTTAAAAGAACAATATCATTCGATTTTGCTATACCATCAGCTTTACGCATAATTGGAGAAAAAGTTACAAGACATAAGTCCAACATATTGTGTTTTTCTCAAAAAAAAAATATATATATATATATATATATATATATATATATATATATATATATTACATTCACTTACGTGCTAATATCCTTGGGAAAGGTATGAATTCTCTTCTTCTCCCTCCATCTATGGGTAAAATAGCAGGACAGACTGGGTTCTATTGCCTTGGATGGTAACAGGTATAGGAGAAGGACAACTCTGAATTCAAAACCTGCGGAGGGTCGTTTGGGAACCTTGTGGCATTCGGTGCACCAGGTCTCTGTATTCGGCCCTTCAAAAGTGTGGATGGTCCTGCACGAGGCCTTCACCACTCTAATCAAATCTCATGTGCCGGTGTCGGGCTGTCGGTTTTTCTTGAAACTGATCTGCTTGACTTCGAAATCGACAGGAGAATCGATTATATATATATATATATATATATATATATATATATATATATATATATATATATATATATATATATATATATATATATTTTTCATCTTTACATTTATATCTGTATAAAATTTAATCTCTAACTGCACAAATTTGCATAAAGAATGAGTTATATAATTTGACTGCAGTATACACACCTTACCATAAAATGAGAACGTGTTATTTTGATTTTGACATATACTCAAAAATTATTTCCAACCATGTCAAACAAAAATACAAAATGTAAATGTAATTGTTCACTTAATGGTTTTTAAATTTTTAATTAATTTTTTTTTATTTCATCTTGATAAAAAAGAAATTGTCTTAACGAATAAATAATTTAATTAAGATTTGTTGATTATAAAGAAAAAGAGACAATTATCTTAAATATTATATATATTACTTTTTTCATAGCACAGTATATATTATCAATATTATCAATATTATCTGTATTACTTTTTATATATATATATTTATATATATTTTATAATTTTATATATTATTTTATATATATACTAGCAGTAGAACCCGGCGTTGCTTGGGGATGTAACAGTAAGAGATAGATCAAGTATCGACCATCATAAAGACTGAAAAATAAAATTGACAAAGATTATTGTTTAAGGTTGACGGACACGCATGTCTTAATTAGTTTTTTTTTTTTTTTTACGAATTGGTCAAACCCAAACTCAAACAGAAACATTGTTTTCAATCGTTATGAGTCTACCGATTGAATAGAATTTGATTATAAACACTTATCTTGTAAATGGAATTTTTAAAGCATTCTGAATGTAAAAATAAAGAAAAAAGTGAGCAAGACAATAAGAAACACTACCTGCCAAAACAAAAGTGAAGTTTTGTTGAAATCGGTTGAAAAATATAGGAAATCCGATCCCATATATAAACGAACACACACACACACACACACACACACACACACACACACACACAAACAAACAACCTGGGTTTTATAATAAGTATAACTCAATAGGAGTTGTCCCCCTTTCATTCTCGCGATGCCTCTTAATCGTGTTTTCAAATTGATTTCGTGCAAAAACAATTGTGTTTTTCCAATTGTTGGCGCTGTCAGAACCACCGCAAGGTAATTTTACGTAGTCCTGTGAAGTTTTGTTGAAATCGGTTGAAAAATGTAGGAAATCCGATCCAATATATAAACGTACAGACACGCACACACACACACACACACACACACACACACACACACACACACACATACAACCTGGGTTTTATATGCTTATATATTTCATTATTATATTTAATTATATTATTATTATATATTTTATAAATTTTATATATTTTCAGACATTTTAAATATATATATTTTATATATTATTTTATATATTTTCAGACATTTATAAATATATATATTTATATATCTATTTATATTATGGATGGAGTTGAGAATATCTCCACATGAGGTGGTTCCGCTCTTCTCAATACCTCCAATCGCCCGAACAGAGGACTTGCTGCCGGATCTAGTTTATTATCTTACCCAGGATTATTTATTTATATATGACGTCAGCGATATTTGTTCAGGCATTTTTGGAAAAATCCTTAAAAATGATCTGAAGACACATTTTATTCTTGCTCCATGATTTTTCAAATGCTCGCGCTTACAGCCGTGCTGTAAAAACAAGATAATTTTCCTTTGATCTTTGTTGTCAGTTGAAGTCAGAAACCTTAATAGAGTAATCGCAGCTGTTAAAAAAAAATGCATTTCTTTTTGTTTGTACAAGTTTCATCAAATCAGAACTGTGTCCAAGCTGGTGAAAAACAATTAAGAAAATAACATGTGAGTAAAGTCAAACAGAAGAAATTGTAGCTGATTAGCACGTATATGTTCTACTTCAGAGTAAGTGCCCATCTGTGATCTAATTAACGGGTGAGGAGCTGATTTTAATATAATCAATGGCGTGTTCTGAATTCGATTCTTCAAATCATTACAGACTCTTCGAACGATTGGATAGCGCCCAACGATTTTAATGATTTTAGATGATGAGTAAATGACTTGAATTTTGATGTTTCCTCGTGTCTCGTGTTAAATCATTTTCTGTCTGTCCATATTGATGGGTTGGTGTCGCGAGCTGCATAGGCGGGAAGGTCAAGACAGAATAAGAAAGATTTCAATTTTCAGCAAATAGAATACGGGTGTCAGTTATTAGCCAATGAAAAGTATTATATACTTGGGGAAAATAGAATTACTTTTCTTTCAATGTATATTTGTAAAAGAAAAAAAAAGAAACTTTTTTGAAAGAATACAAGTATATAGACAAAGGAATTTTGTCTCATTCAAAGACGCCTGATTGGTTCTGGAAAAGGACACAGGCGATAAAAAATAATTGCAAAGTGACGAATACAAATGTGACATTTACATACAGTTTGACATCCCAAAACAAAACGCATTATTGAAAATTTGAAAAATAGGATAAGAAATTAAACTGTGCTATACAGTTATTTTTTTATCAGGTTGATTTTATATTCATATATATATATATATATATATATATATATATATATATATATATATATAGAAATATAATTTTAAAGTGTACTATATTTGCGGGATAACGTTCTCCATATCAGAGATAGAGCGTATATAAATATAAATATAAAAGCGAAATTGAAGTCAACACCCAGAGGCGACAGGCTGCTTCATGCTAGACGCAATCGTCAGGCCGCGATATATATATATATATATATATATATATATATATATATATATATATATATATATATATATATATATATTACAAATTTTACATATATATATATATATATATATATATATAGTGTAGTCCGGATATAAGAGACTTGACGGGACCGAAGAAGAAGTCTCTTATATCCGGGTTTGTCTTATATCCGGGTTTGGTCTATTTTATATACATTAAAACAGGCTCTAATTTGGGACCAGAGAAAATCTCTCTTATATCAGGGTCACTTATATCCGGATTTGTATATATATATATATATATATATATATATATATATATATATATATATATGTGTGTGTGTGTGTGTGCGTGTGCGTGTGCGTGTGTTTTTATATAGAGGTTTATTCATGAATATATATTTAAACATATATAAGATGGCATATATGGAAAATTAGTAACATAAATATATCCCCTCTTAAATATAGCGTCTGATAGATATATACACACGGGATTATTAGGAAAAATAATTTAACGGTCACACACACATATATATATATATATATATATATATATATATATATATATATATATATATATATATATATATATATATATATATATATATATATATATATATATAAGCATAATATTATTTGATTTTGCAAAGACATGCTATACCATCTTGCGCATAAATAGAAAAAAGTGTCAGGCCATAAGTCCAAAATGTTATTCTAAATTATTTCAAAATTACCTTGAGTCAAGTAAAAGGATTAAAATTCTGGAAATAATAAATTGGCCGCCTCTGGCTCCTGAACTCTCTCGCAATGAATTAGTTTAGGAAGAGAATATCCTATGTGTGAGCGTGAGCTTATGCAGTGCTTTTGGAAAGAATGCCAAGAATTTTTAAGGCAGCAATTAATGCAGGTGACAGTTTTATTAACAGCAACGAAATATGATGCTCTTTTATGATAATTTTCTCATAATAACTTTTTTTTTTGTATACCGTACTTACTGGAATATTTTTATTTAAAACACAAAAATATCTCTTTTAATTTCTTTTTGACATGCAAATGGATCGAAAACTTATGCCGGTATTTTAGATAGGGTGTGTACATACACGCAAACGCACTGACAAACACATGATTAAAAAAGAGGTACTTCATTCTTTTTTTTAACAATACTAATAAGTTTTCTACATACCTAAGATAAAGTATATGCAAGTATATTTACACTCTCGACGATCAGAAGATTGTGTGCTTATATAACACGCACGGCCCCTTCGATCCTGGGTCAAACCTGAGTTGCTGCAGCCAAATAATATAGTCAATGCCACCGGTTGCCTATTCTAGAAGATAACTAAACCCTCAGGTCGGTCCTCAGGGTCGTATGTCTACGAGTCAATCACAGGGTCAACGGTACAATGGAAAGTATCGTCGTGGGCCAACTGATTATAGATCGCTGGCCGTTTCGATTCACACCAATGTGACCAGGCTGTGTTCTTTGATCTCAGAACAGTGAAGATCGAATGTTGTCGGTAATTCGGAGCGCGTGATTTGATCCACGGCGAAGCTGTATTGTGAAAGAAATATAAATTTTCACGAAGACGATATTAAAACAGATGATTCGTTGAGTTAGATTTAAATTCGGTTATATTGTTACTGGTATAAAAAAAAACGACATCTTTCTCTTAAATTTCTGTAGTGACACTAAATCTTGGAATGGGGTTCAATGTCGAAAATTCTCCCGGCAACAGGTCAGCCGGAATTTTGTTAAAAGCTCTTCCTCTCTTTGCCGCTCGTCTCGTCACTCTTTAACTGCCTGAGTCGCCAACGTGATCTGCTTATATCGAGTTAGACACAAAACTGGCGTCGGGTAGACTTGTCTAGTGATTCAATAAATCCCCAACTTTAGAATTTAGCGAGAGATATTGTCCCGTTATGCTTACTCTTATTTATTCTAATTGATAAACCGTCATCTGACATCCATTAAAACATGGCACGTGGAACTAGAATAGTCTACCCCAGTGAGCGAAATAAATGGTTCAGTTCGACATTCCAACCACCTGAAGAAAGCCGGAGGTTTCAACAGTTGAAACGTTGTGATAAATATGGCAACAAAGATGAGGACAATAGTCCGAATAATGTAAATAGGATTACCAAGTTCTTCATAACTTGTCTGGAGCTTTTGCCATGTATTTAACGATTCTTGACAAAATCCAAGGAATCCGAAATGTTATCAGTCCTGACCTGGCATCTCGGCTTCAGTCACTGTTCACTAACGTAAGGTAGCTTCCCTGCGCTTTTTCTATAAATACGTTCATGTAATTGTTCTGATGAACTTTCATCATTTTATGAATTTAAGGCATTACTAGATTAGCAGCTAGGTCTCATTGTTTTACATTTTAGATATAGCTGTAATTTCTATGCTAACTGTTAAGGATCTTGCACTTCTTGCTTTTGTAGTTCGCTTCCGTCTACTTGCTTTACAATCAACTTTGATCTTTAAAAATATAAATACAGTGTCAATCGCTATCTTCTGTTTATATATTTTTCTTATTTCTCTCAGATTAATAATGTTTTTGTTATTTTACACCCTGTAATCACTAGCGTCTTAGTAACTTGCCTGAGTTGAAAAAATAATGATTATCTAGAGGGCTCTCGAATAGATGCAGCAGTAGTTCGCTGACAATCTTACAGGATTTCTTTAACGTATAATAAGGAAATATATCATACAGAATTTACCATTCAAATGACATATTGAAAGCAAGTTTATCAGCGGAAGCAGCAAGCATTCTACTTAACCAGTTAATGTGAATGGATGGACGAACAACAACAAAATGTATAGAAAAAGACCAGACGTTAATTACAGCAAAAATGAGGCTAATTTATGGAGAACCATGGTTGAGTACGTCCTGAAAAAGCATAAAAATGACGTGTAATGAAATTGTCTTGGATGTTGTAGGAATTTCTACAGTTTGTAAAAATCCGTGCGTTTTCCTTTAAATGTGTATCGCCATTTTGGATTTTATTTTCATTTGAAAAACGCAAAACACATCGAATGCATTCTTCGTCTTTGTTCTTTTGTTTCCTACTGTATTGAGTTCTGTCTTTATCTATCATTCGCAAGTCTACAACTCTTTCTATTAAAAAGAATTTATTTTATGAAATTACAAATACGAATTTCCCTCAAGTGATTTCAACGTACTTTTAAATTGAAGTGTTGCTGTCGAGAGAGAAACGTAGAGACAATACTAATCCTTTTAGACACTTTTCAAAAATTGTGGTTCTCCAAATCGGATGTAATATTTCTGTAGCATTAAAAAAATGGGGACGAAAGTTAATAAAACCTAAACTGAAACAGAGACGAAATAAAGAGAATAATTGCTAAACGTTCATCACTAAGCAAATGGCAGACATTTGACTAATCTTAAACAGGCATCAGCAAACGTATTTCCCTGTGGTCTATAAAGTACTAAAAGCGAGAATATTGTTCTTGCATTATTTTCAAGATAGCAGAAAGCAATAAGAAGAACAATGTAGATAAAAAAAACTAATTTAAATGAATGCTAACCTATTGAAAAAATAGTAATGTCAGAAGGCAAAAGAAGGTTTAGGCATTGAAAAAATGCAGAAGTATTAGGTGTGCGCAGAAGATTATACAACAATAAAACGGTTCTCAACATGGCGTTCAGTTTAAAAAAAAATACATTTCAGGCCATTTGCACGCATATAATCTCGGCTGGAGGGGTCCGTTACTAAATGTTTAGCCTTGATAAATTTCAAAAAGCGTCGATGTCGACTTGCAGGTGATGAATTTTATTTCCAGTCGACAATCTCTTTCGCTAGATGAAATTTCGCAAGCCTTTCGGTAATCTATTGTCTCCTCGATCATACAGTCTTAACCTGTTCACGTCTAGGAGTAACCGTTATCTTTTTTCATATATCGCCATCTAGTGTGTCTCTTACACTGTAAGCCTCAACCTCAACCTGCTATTTTAGAAGGTGAACATCATTTAACAAAAAAAAAATACTTTTTGAGACAGAATCCTATGTTAATTTTACGAAATTTAGAAATAATTAAAAGGAAGTATTGCTTTATAGCACTTACTTGCCTGTCTTGCTAGAGTTAAAAATCCTATGTGCGGACTTGTGGGAGATTAATTATTTTCCACTACACAACCTCTTTCCCAAATACAAAATGTCACAAGACAATAGGTAATCTATCGCTTCTCGGATCATACAATCTTAACACATTCAACTCCATGGTTAATCTATATATTTCCAACGTATCCCCATAAACTGTGCCTCTTAATATGTAACCCTCAACCTCAAGTTATTCTTGAGCCTTATACAGGGCGAACATCATTTAAAAACAACTATAAAGTTTGGTGGAAGAATTCTATTCTAATATTACCAAACTTCAATGTAATTAAAATAGTGTATTGCTGCCATATCTAGGCTGGATCTGCCTAGCCAACACCGGTCTGTCTTGATAGATATCAAAAGCGTTTATGTGGACTTGTGGATGAGTAATTATTTTCCACTCTACAACTTCTTTCCCACAGACAGAACGTCGAAAGCCACTGGGTAATCTATCGCTCCCCAGATCATACTGGGTGGAACGAGAAGACTTACCTCTCGAAAAGCGAATTTGCTTGGCGTGTCAGGCCCTGTTGAAACATCGAAACCGGCATTACGTGCCGTCGCATCTCTCTGTCTTTTTTACAAATACTTTCATGGTAATTGCTCCGATGAGCTGCTTTCGCTGGTTCCCAGAATTCATGAATTCAAGCGTCCTACGAGGCGGCATCTCGCTCACACCCTTTCACTGTCGAAACTGTTAAATGTAGCCGTCTCTTCTACTCCAATAGCTTCATATCTTGCACATCTCACCTATGGAACTCCCTTCCTTTTTCCTGTTTCCCTGATAGCTATAATCTCCAACTATTCAAATGTAATGATAATCGACATTTCCAGTTGCCTTGACCTATCCGCTATCCCTCTCTTCATCTTTTCCTCTATCACTCCTATCTGCTATCGTTCCAAATCCTATGTAGCGTGCTAGTGATTTACAGCCTTTCTTGGTGTAAAATGCTTAAAAAAAAACAAAGAGAAATGAATTATTCCGAAATTCCAATATCGTGGGCAGACGTACAAAGGAAAAAAAGATTAAAAATTCAAACCTGCTTGAATTTATAAAATTGGAAGTCTCGGGCGAACGGAAGTAAGTCTCGGGCGAACGAGAAGTAAGTCTCGGGCGAACGAGAAGTAAGTCTCGTATGCAAAATTTAGTTGCCCTCCGACGCAGGCATAAATAGCGAGTCTGTGAAGAAGACGGCAGAACGTTTTTTGGGGGCGTAACAATGTACGTGTGTACTAACGAGAACGAGAGAATAAGGAAGAAATCACTCGCAACAGCTCAGTTGGTAGAGCGGAGGACAGTAAAAGGAAGCAATAACTTTAATCCATTCCAGTCATCGCAGACGACGAGCGAACCGAATTACCCACACATACAATGTTAACCAATTCAACTGTAGGGTTAATTGTAATATTTCATACATATCCTCATAAAATGAATACTTTACTCTGTAATACTTTACTCTGAATTGCTCTTAAGCCTTATATATGGCGAATATCATTATAAAACCAATATCACTTCATGTGCTAGAAGCGTATGTTAATATTACCAAATTTTAATTTAATTAAAGTGGTGTATTACTACTATATATTGTGAACTCATGATGCGATGACGTGTTTTTTCGAACGTCCAAAAAAAAAAAGGAATTTTATTTTAACTGAAAAACGTAAATATTGCTTCAAAGGAAAATAATAATTTAATATAATTTGCAATTATTTTTTATTTCATTTCTTATATATATTAAGATGATTATATTTATTTGAAGTTATATATGTATTAATTATTATTAGCACCTTCAGCTTATTTCGCACTTACCGGGTTTTTCTATATTGGTATTTATTTACAACTAATCTGAAAATTGTTTGTTTATTTTTACTTGTCTTTTTGAAGAGCTAAAGACACATTTGTCAACTTTGCAGTTTACGAGAAAACGTATTTAAATTTGTTTTACATTCTAAAGATTAATGCATTTCTTCTAAATTCAAAGGTAAACTTCTTACTATAACATAAAACAGAGGCTTATCTGTCCTGGGAAGTCTATAAGAACATTCATATATAATAGCATCAAAATAATATTTTAATTTCATGGATCATTATTAGTAATCTTTCATTTGTAGTTATTACTACCTCCATCATAATTTCAGTTGTTTATTTATGCTCTCATTCGTATTACTAGTAGAAGTATTATCTTGAATCTTATGGCATGAAGCTTTGACAAATATAGTTAAAATTTTTCTAGCAATCTTCATCATCTTTCTTGTTTTTGTAATTTATGCACGCACGCATGGAATCTCCCAACTATAAATAGGAGCAGTTACTGCCTGTTGGAGAGGAAAGTTTCCAGCAGTTAGCTCTGACAGTCAGACCAAACATTCTTGCTGTAACACTCTCGTTTGTATATATTTCTATTACTGTTTCTGTTAATATATTTATTTAACTCAGTTCCTCTCTTTGTGACTTTATTTCTGACCCTAACAAGGCTACAACAGTCATCATCACTAGTCACATGACCAGGTGTGGTTGATGTGTTGCTGCGCAGGTGATCACCTGACCAGGTCCCTCCATACATCTCTGTTGCATGTTAAAGTGTGAGTTTCTATAAATGATATTCTATCCCAATCAGTCGAGTTGTTTGCTAGATTTTCATCAGTCTGCCTCTTTTCTTTTGCTTAAAAGAGACAAGGGAAAGATCGTTGGCTGTTGTGGCATAGCCATAATATTTCAACATTCTTTTTTACGGTGGTGGTGTGCATGCGACTATGCTCGAGTATTACAAGTAATAATTTTCTCTAAATTTCAGTTGCTTCATGTACACTGGTAGTGTTGCTACTTGGGGTTTTATCATACAATGTATTCAAACATTTCAGTAGGCAGGAGTAGTTAATCATTGTTACAATAAATATATTAATATTGCAAAAAATATGGTCCAACAAGTACGGAAATTTAAATATCTGAGAAGAGTTTTAACAGAGGACCGAAAGAGTGACACTGAAGTTCGAAGATGTATTGGGATATCCAAGAGAGTATTCCAAAAGCTAAGCAGAGTAATAAGAAATAGGAAGATTTCGCTAGAAACAAGGAAAAGAGTAATAAATTGTTACATGATATATGTCCTCCTGTATGACAGTAAATACTGGGCAATCTCCCCAAATAAGAAGAAACTTGAAGCAATAGAAAGGGGATTATACATAATGATGCTAAGGATTCAGAGGACCTAATATTGGAGCAAGTACGACGTTTTGGAGAAAATGTAATAAAAAAAGAAACTAATACTTAACATCATGTACAGACTAGAGAAATTTCGAGGGTATATAATATGGAAGAAGGGCTTGAAAATTCTGATGTCCCACTGGATAGAGAGAAGCACAGAGGAAAATAACGTGTAACATGCCTAGCGTGCTTGAGTAAATGGATAGCGGAAAGGAGCTTATGACAAATAGCCAAAAAACAAAGTTTATTGATAAAGAGTTATAGAAAGTTATAATTCCCTACGTCCTAGGGGGACAACTTATATAAAGAGGATTTTAAAATTTAAATTTAGTAAAAGTTATGCAATAAAGATTAAAATGTATATGTGACTTTATATTTCATAAGTGTGTTTTTTTAAGTTTTAAACATCAAGCAAGTATCATTCTGTTCACATCGTTCAAAGCTAATGTTATATCGTGTCACCGTGAAAAGAATCTTTCCCGGAGATAATCCTTTATTCGAAATTCTATTAGTACTCCTAATCATTTCAGTCCTCAAGTGGAATCCATAAATACGATCACTTACTAAAGATATTGGTAAAATGGGTGACACCTTAACTGCTTTCAAATGTATCTGATACCTGTTGACATACTCGACCTTCACAGGAACTAGATCAAACCAAAACTTCAATATTGCTGCCCAATCTTCACATTCTATCTTCCCGAGAGTCCAAACTTTTTTAACGTTGGTGATGGTATATATTTTTGCCCATTCCAGCATATTCAACATCGTAAACCGTTCTCGTACCAATCGTTATTTCCATGAAAAAAATTCAGATGTGTTCAATTCTTTAATTAGACGAATTCTGATATTTACAGCTAAGACATGCGATTCAGCGTCTACAGAATTAATCTTCCTCAAACGCTACACTCGTATCTTCTTTAAGTTTAGGATCAACTGACTCTTTATTTTTTGTTTACATCCGCCTCCCTATTCGTCTAAGAACCTTGTATGATGTAAATATAATAATTGCTTTTCTATTTGGATGTATATCTTTCATGGTAAACAATATTCTGACTTAGATATTATAGAATCTAGTGAAGGGATGCGAAGGGCGATTATCTCCCTTTGGTTGTGACGAAATCATGAGGGTCACGTGACGGCCGGTAAATGTTCGTGAGGTGGCAATACCTCAGTTGCGATTTAGCATACATAGGGACAAGATAGGTCTTCCCACGCCCCTTACTAATGTTAGTCAGCTAAGCTGCTAGATGACAGCTCAAGCCCACATTGCTAAGGAGAAGACCCCCACACGACAACTCGATGTTTATGAACACACTACCTGCCTGAACGATTTCACTTCGGGAATTATTACAATGAAGACCTTCTCGCTTCTTATTTTCCACTCTCTTTCATTTATTAATATGTTACCATTTCTGTTTGTGTGGAAAATTGGTGTAAATTATTTATATATTTTGTATACATTTTTTTCTATAACAGCTCTAAAACATCACATTGAGGACAATACATGTCATTCCTTTCCTTCAGCTATTTCCTTCCGACGGCTGTATTACAGTATAGGTATATCACTGATATACTAATTTCTAGACTGAGGAAATATAAAATTGAACATATTATTTTTTTGCCTAGCAACACCATTATTGGTTTCACTTTGCAGAGTTTTCTGTAAAGGAGCAGGCGTTTTTCATTTTATTGAATACGACCTGTTGAAATATCTAGCAATTTCTGTATTTTCAGCAAGATATGCTCAATGTTTATCATTTACTACACTAAAAAGGAATGATTGAAATTTAACAATTTACAACTCTGGACCTATTTCCTTCTCTATGCCGTAAATATCTATTCTAACAAAATATATATCGGTTGTCCTTCACCGAGAGCCTACCTTTCTATCAAACCTACAATTAAACACACACACCCCAGACACGAACATTGATTCTACTTTCAGTAAGTTTTTGACATGCCTCGGAAATATGTACGCGTTAAATTTAGAACAATATTATAATATTTCCTGTAAATCTTGTTCAGAAATGTTGTCTAATAATGATTGGACTTTTCGGAAGACAATATTCGGTTTTATAATTAACATTATATTCTTGATTTAATGGATTTAAAGAGTGTTTAAATCAGTCACAATAGGATCTTTCAATAAGTATACATGTCTGCCATCGAATTACAATGTTATTAGTGGCTTTCCAATAAAATTAAATGTATGGAAGTCAAGAAACGTTTGAATGCACTTTCCACATCTTCTTGGCAACGGAAGGTTTTTTGACTTTACTAAAGGGAAAGATGCTTCAAGATGTGGGTGTGGCAATGTGTTCTATCTTAAGTCGGTAAGCTTCTGCAATGTTATTTTGCATTGTTATAAAGCAGAAGTGCCGGGTGTATTTTGGTTAAATGATTGTGCATTTCGCCCCGTTGCTGGGAGTCAGATTTAGCAGTAATTCTCTAGTTAGATTCCATAACTCTGTAATTGAAAACGAAGATGGCGAACAACTAAACATACAACATACTCTCTTCACTGGTCACTTTCGGTTCTGGAACGTTGTTTGTTTGTTAGTTTTTCGGAGTGGGGGTATTATTATGAGTAGTTTATGGATCCAATCGTTTACCATTGTCAAAAATCATCTGTTTCTCATCAGAAGTCAATATTCCATCAAGAATGGTTCATTCAAATTTCACAGATGCAAAATCGCACACATACCATTCAGTTCGACGTTTCAGTTCAGTTTCCTTTTTTTTTCAACTAGTGTTTTTTGATGTTGGTTTTCAATTGAAGATGATCGTACTGAACACCCGGAACTTCAAGACTCATATCAGATTGCAAAAATTCAAAAACCAGTTCAATACTGTCAGATAACATGTGGATGAGTCACCAAAAGCACTGTTAATTCTGATCGTAGAAATGACCAAACATGAACTCATGCAAAAAAAAATAAAAGTAAAAGCTTTTCTTTTTTTTGAAAGGTCAATTTTAGTGATATATAATATTTTAAGTAAATTTATGACAGTAATTAATATAAAATTAAGAAAGAAGACATATAAATATTAGAAATTAGTAATCGATATAAAATTAACAAAGAAAACACTATTGACATCATTTCAATTTTTCTAGTTCCACTGAGCCGTGTGTCCTCAAAGATACATGACCCAGTGGATAAAAGAGTTGGTTGAATCCAGTGACTTGACAAAAAGTGTTGTGAGTTCAATACCTGACGGGAACGAAAACTATGAGAGTTGAATTAAAGGGGATCTAACTGATACTGAGACACACAGAAGAGGAACGGTATGTGGAATTAGAAAGATCTACCCCGGTGGAGGAAATAATGTGTTCAGTTCCAAATTTCAATTACCTCAAGAAGGCTGTAGCGCACAACGGTCGAAACACCGTGAATATGTCAACATAATGAGGGCAACAGTTCGAACAATATAAATAGTGTAAATAATTACAATACCTCATCTCAGAAATATAGACAGATCCAGGGAATACCTCAGCATCCAACGGCCTAAACTTTGTGAATATGGCAGTAAGGATGAGGACAAAAGCCCGAATAATATAAATATTGTAAATAATTAAAATACCTCATCTCAGAAATATAGACAGATCCAGGGAATACCTCATCATTCAACGGCCTAAACTTTGTGAATATGGCAGTAAGGATGAGGGCAAAAGCCCGAACAATATAAATATTGTAAATATTACAATACCCCATCTCAGAAATATAGACAGATCCAGGGAATACCTCAGCATTTAACGGCCTAAACTTTGTGAATATGGAAGTAAAGACGAGAGCTAAAGTTCAAACAATATAAACAGGGTAAATATTTACAATACTTCCATCTGAGAAATATAGACAGATAAACAGGATACTTTAAGCATTCGGAATGCGTAATATATTTTTGTACAACTATTATAACAATATATTGTTGTTTTTTGGGGGGATTTTTAAGGTTTTACATTAAAGGTACTAGAATTAGTCGTTTTTAAGTTAGTATCTCAGAATTACAAGTATTTAAGTTTGTGTCACTTATACTTAAATAGTTTATCAATAGAATTTTCTCTATAGAATCTTGTGCTTAAAATTGGACCTGAAAATATTTCTACATACGGATGCCATTGCACTTGTACGTCACTGCCCAGGTTTTCCAGTATATTACATTTATCGCAATGGAGAAAGACCTTGCTGAAATGTATAGAACTTTTTGTTAACTCACGTTTTATCACAATGCATAAGTGCACTTGTGAACTAAGTATTATTTAAGCATGAGCATTTTCTTTTGGAACGATCAACTTGTAGCATATTTTAACATCCGACACTAAGCACATTAATACGTAATCAAATACCTCCCATTGCTTCATATAAACTGATAAACCGTTGGGGAATTAGCGTTGACGAAACAAGTCTAGGACAAAATACTGAGATGGCTGATTCATTTAATATATTGCAAACAATGAGGAGTTTATTTAGTGATACGGAATGACATATTTCAAAAGCTATAATCACTCTTCTGTGATGTCTATATTATTACACTTAGGTTTTGAAATTGCTACAAAAAACATATAGCATGAAAAAAAAAACGATGTTAAATTTTATCGGCTTAAATATATATATCATTCTTAAGAAAAACACCAAAGTATTTTTTGATTATTTTAAAAATTTTTACTCATTCTTATAGGTCCGAAATTTTATTTAAAAATGTTGTTTATTTCTGTCATCAAAATTACTTAAAAAAAAGTAGCTATCAGCCATTTTTTCTAATTTTGTAAACAAGTTAAAAAATCCTCGTTATTTTTTGGTATAATTATACTAAAAATCAATTCTACGTTTTTCAAAAATTTATTTGACTAAAATTAGCAAATTTAAAGATTAGTTAAAATATTTTGAAAGAAGCTTTTACTTACTTTTTCGAATAAAAAAACGGAACTTTTGTCATTTCTTGATACCTGTCATCACATATCGACAGCTCGTGAATTTCGCGTTATCATACAGATGGTCATACGTTTCCAGTACTACCCCGTAATTAGTAGATAATAAAAAACAAAAATTAGCATTCCAATTTCCTTTATTTTGTTATTTTATTATTACTGGAACTTAAAAACATAACTTTGTTGATACTATCTATTGTTACGAGGATGCATTTCTATAATAAAGGATTCTTTTGAGTTGGTTATTACAAAAAGACCATGAAGTAGTTGTAAAATAGAAAATTAGAAATAGAATGTTTGGAAGATTCTAGATCAAGTATATTTTTGTCAGTATCAACTCCGGCTTTTGATTCAAGGACTATTATATCCAGCCGAAAGAATCTCTATAAAAAAGTTGCCGACCAACCAAAACCCAAAAGAGAATTTCATGGAACAAAGTTGGTAAATAGAATTTTGACTAATTTTCAGACCAAACTAAAAATTAATATTTATTTACACCTTGTGGATTTTCAAAATAGCACTTAGATTACTTCACTCGCCCTAAAAAACCAGTAACACTTCGCCAGTAACTCTGTGTTTTCTGTTTTGTAGGCAATTGTTTATCCTGTATATGTTTTGTTCTGTTTTAGTAAATTAAATATTTGTTTGTGATTTAGCTCTGTGTTGTGGTAAATCATTTTTTTCCTTTGTTACAATTATCAACACGTAACACTAGAGATAATAAATACTATAAATAATGAAATCTCTTACACTCAAGCCACGTGACCTTCCGTACTTTTTAATGACAACCCATTTAAGCGCTTTTTATCAAAACATAATTACATTTTTTTCATTAGTGGGTGTCATCGGATGGGTCCAAATTATACAATTTTCAAATCCCTAGACAATGACGAGCTAAGAATGAGAAGTACAAAGGTTGATTGTGCTGTTATTTATTTTTATAATTTTTTTTAAAAAGTGTAATGTTGTTAAAATTTCGATTTAAAATTAAAGAAATGAGAAATAATTGTATTAAAAATTCAATTTTCATTGAAAAATTTTTTTCTTTCAGAAAATATTGTCCATATTCATACGAACAAATAAAACAAATAAAAGCGTTTGAGATTAAATAGTATATTTGTTTTTATTGAGGTTTTGTATGTTGGCTGATTTTCAGGTACTGAGTTTCTTAAAAAAAAAAAAAATATGATTTACATTCTTCAAAGCCTTGTGCTTTAAATAAATCACTAAAAATGGTATGGAATTTTTGAGTTTTTCATAAAATTAGATATGCAAATTAATAAAAAAAAAAAAATATTTCTGCCATGACTTTAATAAAAAAAACATATTCATAATAATTTCGATCTGAATATTTTCTGAAAGTTTCATTAACATCTGACAATTATTTTTATTTTTACAAAATTTTCCAAATTAATAGGTATAATACCAAAAACGCGCTAAAATTTATCTATGTTATTTACCTCCCTTTGTTTGAAAAAACGATAAACAAGTTTTTTTAAATCAAAATTTGAATATTCTAAAAATATGGAAAAATTTTGAAAAATAATTAAAAAAAAATTTGGTCTATCCTCTTCATAAAAACATAAGCATTTTGACGATAAAATTTTGTTTTCGTCAATTTTGGCGTCTTTTTCATCAGACTATGCTCTATTTTTTCGCAATTTCGTGGAGGTACCTAACACTCTATATTGTAAGCATTTTTTCCCAATTGATTACCTTTTGGTTTTCGTCCTTAACCCCAGAAGGCGTCGTTAGTGGGGCCGACGTGATAAACTGTCCACCAGTATACTCCATCTGTCATGGTCGCCTGCCAGAGTTGAACTCTCTGCGACTGTTTTCTTCATTCATTCCTCGATATTGTCTTCCCTTTCTCCTACCGCAGCATATGTTTCCTTGCAGAAGTCTCCTCCCAAAACCACCTGATTATGTTATGTGGGTATACCAACACAGCTTACTTTATTTTTCATTGTAGTGAGGCCTTCGTTGGCACTAATGTGCTTGTAGATTTTACTGTGTACCTGGTCTTTAGTGATGTCAACGTATTAGATGACCAGGATGGTGCGATTGCATCTCATAGCCAGTGCCTCTATCGTTCTGTGTAGCTCAGCTGAGAGCGTCCATGTCTTGCATACATACAGGAGTCAAGATAATACTAATGCAAGCCTGATTTTATACTGCATGGAGATGGCGTTACTCTGTATAGTCTTCAGCTTAGAGAGTGCAGTCATATTCTGTGCACTTCTTGAAGGATTTTTGGTTTTGATCCTTGGTCACTCAAATCAATATAGACTACAAATTTCTAATGAACAACTCACTTTCAAATGTGCATAATATTCAAGCTATGTCTGATTATAAGCTTGTCTTTCTTTCCGACATGTCTTTCTGGAATTATCATATAATTTGTCAATTGGATAAACACCAATACTTTGTGAGGGCAAAGATATCTGTTTTATATTCTTTTGGTTTTACCCTGAATTATCTAGAATATTTGGTTTAATTCCGTAGATAAATCATCAACTATGCTTCAGTCTCAGTTTTCTCAAAGACTTTCAATAAATACTTAACAATAAATATCTTTACTCCTTACACCATTAACACGTTCCAAGTTTCCTCTTCGTCTTGCTGACTTTAGAATCGTTTTAAAGTTGGAATAAAGATGACATTTTTAGACAGCATATGGCGTGGACTTAAATGCGTTAAGCTGCTCGATAATTCATTGTAGTCTCTCTTCTCTATTTTGGGTGGCGCATATATAATTAACACCTCTTTTTTACAGTGTGGTTCACCCTTTACAAGGCCCTGCGGCAACTCAAGGTAGAGTGACGTTTGTGTGTATAGGATTGGATAAACACCAATACTTTGTGAGGGCAAAAATATCTGTTTTATATTCTTTTGGTTTTATGTATTAGATGATCAGGATGGTGCGATTGCATCTCATAACTAGTGCCTCTATCGTTCTGTGTAGCTCAGCTGAGAGCGTCCATGTCTTGCATATATACAGGAGTGTAGATAATACTAATGCAAGCCTGATTTTATACTTTCATTCTATCAGCAAAAATTAACTTCGCATGCACTCGTAATGAGCAGAGACACAGATACGTCAATGATACATGTCATTCTGTAACTGCTGGAAGAAGTGATCCCTGCATGTTTTAGCGGCCGGGAATGCTGTTGGGAACAAAGGAGATGAGAGCGACTTAACTTGCTGGAATGAAAGACTCGGTCTTTTACCCTGAAGGGGGCCCCAGACGCACATTTTTGAAAGGGATGATTAAAAACTACATTCCAAGGGACGTTGAGAAAGAACTCCAGGAACGAACTCAATCTGCACGTTGATAACAGGAAGGTATTCTGCTGGTAGTAGGTTCATGGCTCTTGGAAGAGCGGAAGGAGATTTTTACGGACACAACCGCATGATGAGAATTCCCATGAGGTCAGAACTGCGTAGTATGACGTCAGTGGTAGAGGCAAAAAAAAAAAAAAAGAAATTGAGAAGAGAAGCGTGCCCCTAAGGGTTACTATGGAAATATGTGATAAAGACTACCACTTGTGTGAGAGATTGATTAATTGAGAAGGTAAGTTTTTCGTTGCCATCGAGGTCAGTGGCAGAGTTTTTAAGCCAGCTTGTATGGTGGGCATTAATATCACGGAACGCAAATTTTCAGACGGATGTAGGGAGATGACCTTGTCTATATTATCGGAAGCAGTTATGAGAAGAAGAGGAAAAGCAAGGAAAGAAGAGATAGCTGAGTTAAATAGAGAAAGAAGGAAACACTTGTAAGAAATGTCTGGAGAGTCAAAAGAGATTTCGCTCGCTAGCGGAGGATTTTCGCGAACATAAACTACCAGATTTCTAAGAAGAGGAAGCTAACCATGAATCAAGAAATAGGAGGAGGGTATTGAAGAGTTAATATTAGTTTCGCAGTGTTAAGCTGTCCGGAGATTTTTCGGAGAGGAATCATATTCCACACTGCAGAAGTCAGTACGAATGATAAAGAAAGAAAGTTTAAGGAGTGTAGGTGATTTCTTGAGCTGGTTTTTGTCTATATCATTGGTTGTTTATAGTCATGGTGTGTTACTTTGGTAAGGAAAGTGCCTAGCTTATTAATAGCAGACGGTAGTCTAATGTAACAAGAGCAGAAGAGAACTGTATGCTGTTTTTAATTAATATAATGTTTTTTTTCAGTGGTAATGCAGAGCCGTCGTGCATCTGTCCAATCAAGTAGTGTGTATGTGTATCATAATTCTAGTTTGTTCCTGTCAAATTCGGGTGATAATGAATGTCCAGTGTTTTTTTTTGTTGTTTTTTTTTGTTTGTTTTGTGTGTGTGTGTGTGTGTGTGTGTCTGCGCGATCGCCTGTGTGTGTGTGTGTGTGGATCTAGTAAAAACATTTAATCATTCTTGTTCGTTTCTTGTCTGCAAGTAGATTTGTGAACGTTTTGTGTGAGAGTCAAAAAGTGACGCAACACCGATTTTAGTAATCAGAGTATTATTATTATTAGTAGTAGTAGTAGTAGGTAGATATATCTTGGATATTTTTAAGTATGGATTTTATAAAATTTGGGGATATAATGAAGTCTGTCTAACGAGTGTTTTTATAGATGACAAAATATTCATCGGCAGTCCCTTGAAGTATTCCCTGGGTAAAGAATTATGTTCTTTTCTAATTAACGAAAGCAAAACATGATAGATTTACAGACGTTTCATATTGTTACTTATCTTATAATTCTGTCTGATGTCAATCCATATTTGATGTGTATTCGATTCCAATTCATTCATATATACATATATATATATATATATGTGTGTGTGTGTGTGT
>CAHIKZ030004486.1:717500-730000 GCA_903632075.3 Acanthosepion pharaonis
GCAAGATAAACCGCTTCATGGCCTATACTCTGCCCGTACCAAACAAGCTGATGTAGAAAAGCCCAGCACCCATCAGTGGCTACCGTAGTGCAGGGTTAAAAGCTGAAACGGAATGATTTATTCTTGCTGCACAGGATCAGTGCTTGTTAACTAGAAATTATCAAGCACACATACTAAATTATATTGTTAGCCCAAAATGCAGGTTCTGTGATAATTACTCAGAAACAATCGATCATCTTGTATCAGGTTGCATGGTATTGCACCCACTGAATATAAAACGAGGCATGACAGAGTTGGCCAATATCTGCACTGGAAAATCTGTAACTTCTACGCGAAGGAAACTAAAAGAAAGTGGGATGAACACCACCCAGACCCGGTTACAGAGATAGGACTTCTTACAATTTTATTGGACTACACAATACACAGAGACAGAACAATCAAAGCTTACCGCCCAAACAATGTTATTAGAGATCGCACTCCCAAAAGTTGCCTCCTTATTGACATGGCAGTACCGACAGATTGCAATGTATCTTTGAAATTCTTCAAAAAGCTATCAAATCGAAATCTCAAAATTGTGGCATATAGGAACATCAACAATCCCCGTTTTAGTTAGAGCTCTCGGATTTGTTGGAAAAGATTCCAATAGACAAGTTGAAGGGATCACTGGAAGTCCATGCCTTAAAGACATATAAAAAAATTATTTTCACGAGTACAACCTACACCTTACGAAGGACTTTGTCTATGTAATTTTTTTCCCGAGTAGAAAATGTCATTATGCAATTTCCAAACTTAGATTCCTGGGCGGGACCCGGAATGAAATAAGTAAAGATCAGAAATCAAAGGGAATTAAATAATAATAATAATAATAATAATAATAATAATAATAATAATAATAATAAAGTCTTTCAAATGCAGATATAGATCAGGTAACTGTAAATATAAAAATAATATAATAACCCATAACCCAAACAATGAAAAAGATGGAACTGGAAATAATTAATATGGCAAATTATGAGATTAAAACTAAAAGAAATTAGATACTAAATAATAATCTCTCGGGAAATAAAACTGACGAATCTACCTGTGACATAAACGACTGCAGATATTCAGATTATGTCCCTGAAGTTGATTCAAAAGACTTTGGGACATAATTCCTTGAAAACAACAGAGTTGAAATCACCGAAGCAAAAAAACACATCATTCAAGTACTCAACAGAGTAACTCGCACAGAAATGCCAGACGGAGACTAGCTCCCAAAATTCATATGACAAAGTCCATTAAAACTATTGTGCAAATATACACCGCACTGCAAAACCTATTAACGGACAAATGTCATATACGCAACAGCTTTACGAGCTGCTGGGAAGCTTGGTGCCAAGACAATGAAAAAAGCAAACAACAAGAAAAAAGAGCCAGATTGGAAAACAAAACTAAAGCGAAAAATAAAGGAAATCCTATGTGAGTTATCGGTAGCAGATGAGATGTCAAGAATCTCAAATACCTCAACACGCAAATGCAAGCAGATCAAGCAGAAATATAAAGTTAAATTGCTAAATGAAATTCCAACAATCAAGAAAAGACAGTTTAAAGCCTACAGAACAAGATGACAAAAAATAGTCATAGGTTCTATCGACAAAATAACATATTCGAATCGGGCTTTTAAAAATTGAGAAGGGGATTGAAAAAGTTGGTATTGATGTCAAAATCCTCCATATACTGAAAACGTGCAGAAATTTTGGCAGACTATTTTGGCCTGCACAAAGGAATATAACCCTAATGCAGAGTGGATCCAACGAGTCGAAAAACAAATGATGGATAAACCTCTACAAGAATTGAGAATTTAACCAGGACTAATGTTAGGCAAGTTCTAACGAAATCCAAAATTGGAAATCCCCAGAAAATGACAAGTTTACCATTTTTTGCTCTATCATCTATCAGAAATACATAGAAAAACATTTGCACAGACAATACCAATGCTTATTAGTAACCCCAGTGAAGTCACAGATTGAATCACTGAAGTTATTAGGCCAATTATATGTCTGTCAAGCACGTATAAATTGACCCTGTCTGTCCTGATGAAGTGTAGTTCCTCTTTTCTTGAAGAAAACAACATTTTTCCTAGGAATAGATGGGATGCAGGGGAACCAAACATATTGTACAAATCTAATAAATAAATGCCATATATGCCAGAGTTTTAGGAGCTACTGCGAAACTAGTGTCAAGATAATGAAAAGATCAAACAACAGAGAAATTGAGCCAGCTTGGAAGGCCAAACTGAAGCGAGAGGTAAAGGAAATTATATGTGAGGCATCGTCACTAGATGAGATCTCAAGAAACATTGATAATTGATAAACAAAATGATCCTGGACAACTGCAGAAAAAGAGATAAAATTCTCAATACAGCCTGGATAGATTACTGTAAAGCCTTTGATCGTGTGACCCATTCCTGGATCCTTAAGTCAACATATTAAATGTCCTTAAATACAGCATGGGAATGTAGAAGACAACATTATACCTAAATCACACCAAATGCACTGCCACTTCCAAGTGACTAAATATCTGACAAGGAAACTTTTAAGGAGACTCCATGTTGTGGATTCCGAGATGAACTCCGGTCTCCAATGAATGACAAACGCAGGAATGAAATATAACAAATAAATGTATTTACACAATAATACAATTGGTAATACGGTTAGTAAATCCAGAAACGTGGTTAGTAGCAATAATAATAATAATAATAATAATATATATATATATATATATATATATATATATATATATATATATATATATATACACAGTCTGGTAAATCCAGTCTCGAAGTAGGACTTCCTTAGAGTCTACGTGCATGTAACTGTGACTTCTACAAGCGGTTACCTCACACTATTACTCTACCTCCAACTCAATCACAATCTCAATCTGTCTACTCTGACTGAGTCTGGATCGCTAACGTCAGCAGTCCAAGTACATACTGGTCGAGTCCACTTGTATGAAAAAAGGGGTGGACCCCATAACACTCCATGTCAACTTTTCTGATTGTATATAATCTCATACTCTCCATGGATGATCTCAAATTCTTTACCAAATTCTTTCCTCAATACGGTAAAGGGAGAATTACAGAAACACTAGATATACATATAGATACAGATTTTGTCACAAGGATTAGGGAATTGGAATAAGAAGACTTCTAGGAATTAGTGAAGATATGATGGAATCTAGTGAAATGAATGATAAAGTAAGAAAGGAATACTACAGTTTTGTGCGTCTTGTATTGAATAACGAGCTGAATTCAAAAAAACAGAATATCAGCTATAATCACCTTGGCTATACCAGTGGTGCAATACAGTTTCAACATCTTTAACTAGACCATGGCTGACATTAAGCAAATGCACGCCAAATCGAGAAGTTTTCCCAATTGACACTTCCTGCATCATCCCAAGGCTTTTGTTGTTCGTCTGTATCAATTCAGATGCGTATGAGGAAGAGGATTATTTCAACTAGAATTGTCTTACAAAACTACAACAATCGGCAGTTAAAGATACCCGGAAACTACAGAAGACTGGATGATGACCTGTTTGAAATAAATAAAAAGATTTATTCAGTAATAAAATAAACTAACAAGTTTAAAATGAAGTTTCAATTGGATGAAGAAATCAAAATAACATAACACACCTATTGCAGCTGCAAAAGCTTCTAAAAATAAACCAAAGGCAAATGCAATCAACCAGATGCAGAAACGATGGCATGATAAACCTCTTAACACTCAATATTTAACCCGAACCAAGTAAGATGTTATAAACAAACCCTGTACCCATCAATGGCTACGGAGTGGAGAGTTAAAAGATGAAACTGAAGGATTTTTTTTCTTGATGCACAGGACCAATACCAAGCCCACATCCTGAAGAATTATCTTAGCCCAAATGGCAGATTCTGTGATAAATAGGCAGAAACTCTTGACATATTTGTTTTAGTTTGCACGTTATTGGCACCAATTGAATATCAATCTCGGCATGACAGACTGGGCTAATAGCTGCATTAGAAAATCTGCAACTTTTACGTAAAGGAAATCGCAAGGAACTGGTACGAACACTAGCCAGACTGGCTTACAGAGATAGTCCTATAACAATTTTATAGGACTTTACAATACACACAGACAGAACAATAAAATTTATAGTCCAGACATTGTAATCAGAGACCGCAAAATTGACATGGCAACCCCTGCAGAGTATAATGTATCTTTAAATATCTCCCAGAAACAAACTCTCAGAATACAAGGAACTTGAAGTGAAAATCACTAATTCCAGTTGTAGTTTGGGTCCTCCGATTGATTGGAAATGAGTCCGATAGACTTACTTGTGACATTTCTTGTAGTCCATGGGTGAAATAAATACAACAAAATACTCACATGTACAACTCTCATATTATTAAGAGCTTTATGTATGTAAAATTCGTATGTTCTTAGTTTCTATGTTTGGAAAATGTTATGAAGCCATTACTGAACTTAGGTCTCTCATTGGGACCCGGAAAGAAATGTGCATAAAACAAAAATTAAAGGAAGAAATAATAATAATAATAATAATAATAATTATAAACATTGGAATAATAAAAAGAAGAAGAAGAAGAAGAAGAAGAAGAAGAAGAAGAAGAAGAAGAAGAAGTAGTAGTAATGAGAAGAATAATCTGGAAAATTGCAGCCAGAAATGTTGATTTACATGTCCGTCTGTTGGTTAGTGTCATATACATTAATTACCGGCTATGGAGATTTTATTTGAAAAAATAACAACGACTATAACATTTCTCTTGGAATTTTTTTTATTTGAGTCACGTTTTGTTGCATACTCCTTCTCTTCTGAGGAGGTCTTAGTCAATGCACCAAATAAGCAACATTTTGTATACCCACATCGTTCTGGGGAGGTCTTTTGGTTGATGAAGTCTAGCCATTGATGTCGCTCTATCACTCCACTGGAGAGCAAGTTCCCCGAAACGAGAACAAACCACGTCTACTCTGTATGACGTATAAAAACTTAACTCACTGAAATTACTTTCTATCTGTCTAACATTCCCACGCTAGGTCTAACCAATCAAAAACGACTTCCATTGTTTTATCTCCCATCTGACCTTAAAGGTCAATTCTGAGTGTAAAGGAAGTTTTTTGTTTGTTATTTGCTTTGTTTTGTTTTATTTTATTAATCAATTCACTCCAAGGAGGTTGATAACGTTACTAAGACTCAAGGAGTTACTAGTAGTGTAAGAGAATGAAAAGACTTTAGAAGCAACCTGAAACCCAATCATAAACAGGAAACAAGCGATAAACTACTACTACTTTTCAAAAGAACAGAGAGGAGCATGTACTGGACGATAGGCGAACCTATCTACTCCTATTCAGAGAGAAATTAGAAAAATAAATAAATAAATAAAAAATAAATGTTCAGATGGACATGTTATAAATACAGAGTTGAAGTAGAATTCAGAAGAAAATGGAAACAAAATCCTAAACTGGAAATAAGGAATTCACTTCTACCCTTGAGCCAAATATTGCAGACGAATTTGAACCGGGTAGTTCTAACTAAGTAAAAAAAATATAAATGACGATCCCAATGGAAGCAAATCTTTAACTTAGGTCAATAAATGTTTTGTGGATGGTTGTGGAGATTTATCCTTGCCATTCCAGTGATAATGTTAATTGTATTTGTAGTATTAGCTGTTTCCTTACAAGGAAACATTCGGCATTCATTGAGAGAACAGCCAGTACTACTGTTGGTTGAAATTCATAGAAATATTTCTATCAAATCAATATTCATGAAATGAGTTTCTCAAATCATTCTTTTCTTTTCAAGTTACATATGATATCAATTTTAACTCTTGATGTCATTTCCTTAATTTAATTGCAAATATCCTTGCAAAAGGCATGAGTCTATACTTCTCCTCCCAGCTATGGGTTAAATAGCAGGACAGATTGTGTCCTATAGCCTTGGTTGCAACCAGTCTCGGACAGCACGGCACAAAGTCTTCTGCCTTGTCAGTCATGAAAGCAAAAGAGACGTGAACACACAAGCGCCTTCCCCGTATGACAATTGACTGTTGTTGAAATATTCAAATGATTTGTTTTTGTTATCTGGTACAGTTTTTTTTTTCTGATTATGTAGCGCCAGTCCACATACTTGAAAGTAGAATGGGTTTCCTCAAGACCTACAAAATTCACACGCTCAAAGCCATTTTAACCACTGATCGTAGAAAATAGTTTTATGCAGCTGACAGTTTAGATATCTCGAAACAGCTTTGTTGCTATGCAAGACATCCACATGAAATTCTCGATCTGACCAATCTATTTACGTACATGACTTGAGTTTTTTTTTTCATCCCCTATTATGATATATTCAAAAACCGCTTACTGAGGCTGGTACATTCGTCATTACAAATCCTTCCTCAAAACGGAAATTACTTATAACTCAGCCTAATAATAATAATAATAATAATAATAATAATAATAATAATAATAGAAAAAGATGAAATATATTGAAAATTGAAGTGAGACGATTGAGGAGAATGTGTAATCAACTGTCAGCCTCGAGTCATATGTATTATCAGCGATACTGTCGTTCAATAAATACAACACTAAACGTATTGGACAAAAATAAAAAAAAAAAACCAAGTCAGATAATTACCTACCTGTGTCCATGGGAAATCATTAGAACTTAATCGAAAAACAAAGCATATTACTATCTTTTGTCATTTTCAGAGCAACGTCAAATTCAAAGTAACATTTTTCTTTTGAGTCTTTTTTCAAAACTGAAACTGCGAACATTTCTGTTGTATGGCAAATGGTTCATAATCGGTATCTTCTTTTTTTGTATAATCCATTGCATACGCTTAAGAGATATTGCTCATTTTTAAATTCCACAGCCTCGCAATGAACGATAATTTTTATGGCACTATATCCCATGTTCAGAAACGAATGCGTTGACGTCACTTGTTGAGGAACGGGTAGCAGGATTTCTTTTAGAAGGCAAACCAATCTGTTGGTTAAGCAAAACGTTATGTTGTGTTTTGCTAATAGATGGTATTAGGAGCATTTAGGCTTAACCTACTTCATTCAAAAAGAAGACTTATTTTTTATTATAGTGACAGTGATAATATCATCTAGTAAAAAAATAGTCGTAATTTACTTTATTGATTATTTGCTTAAAGATATAATGGATAACATTCTCATTACATTATGTTTTTTTTATTGTTAAAGCAGATGAAAATGACTGAATGATTTAAAACATAAATAAAAAACGTGGTATAAAAAGTTTTGACAATTTTGACGTTACTACTCATTTAATAATGATTAATTGGATGAATGATTTGTTTCTTTTAAGGCTTATCAACCTTTTTAATGATATGTAAACATCTTTTGAATTACAACGATTTATTGGAGATAATAATGATTTTTCTGATATAATTCGCACTATTTAACCCATAACTGGGAGTAAAAGATGAGGATATATACCTTTCCCAAGGTAAATGAATGTAATGAGCCCGGCTTGAATTGGAACTCAACCCTCCGATTTCTCATTCCCAGCTGTTATTACACCACTCACTCATTCAACGTTAAGGACCTGGTATTGCCTGAGCGGTCAACCGTGTAGGTACTGGCCCGGTTCAACGTGGATTCAAACGAATATGGTCAACACTTAAAACTCGTTAAATTAGTAAACTATAAAATTTCCCAGAAATATTTAAGATAATGGTTTGATAAATCATTAGAAGTCTATGGCTTTAAAATCCTATTAATGTATCTGGTTGATCGTTTTTTTCGGCTGCTACATTACATTTTTGTAATCCAAAGCTCGACTCTGTTCTTCCTGTCAGATTCCACTGTGATCTATGGGTCTAACAATCAAGAATTTTCATTGTCTATTTCTTGCTGCTATGCCCATAATTCGTATCTCATAGTTTAAACTGACGTAAAACCCTTTGATTTTCTACCCAAGAAACGGTCACTAAAGCTTACTCGCCTGTCACAGAGTCTGTCCCTTATCTCTGGCAGATTTCCACATAGTACTTTATCTCTGTTATCCTTTATAATTTAATAGAGAGATTTCCTATCACGATTCAAATGGCATAATGTTTATAGTAGACACAGAAAGGAAAATACAAGAACATTTACAGATGGTAGTAAACGAGGGAAAGAAGAAAGGACGAAACATGAATTGCAAGAAAACTGAATGTATGGTTGTCAGCAAAAGAGACAGCCCAACATACAAATTACATTTTGGAGATGTCAAAATCAAACAGGTACAAAAATTGAAATATAGGGGAAGTGTTTTAAGAGTGGAAGGGATGTGCAACGGTGAAATCCAAAGCAACATTGGGATAGAGAACGATGCCTTCCAAAATTGTTATACAACGTACATATGAACACTAATGTCCCAATCCTTATAAATACGTTGGACACTATTGTAAGTGGGGTTAATATGCTAAGTAGTTCACCACTAGTAGTGGTTTACCTATTTCACACCGCTGGCGAGTATAGTATTTTATTGATGCTATAAAAATAATCATTTCATTTCCAACCTCCGTTTTGGTTATTCCTCATTTAGTAACTCTTTCTAGATTACAACAAAAACTAAGCAAATTATTAAAGAAACAGCGAGATTTGTCTATATATACCCATTACGGATGAAAAAGAGACTTGAAGCAACAGAAATATGGTTTTACAGAAGGATACTGAGAATACAGTAGGTCAAACATGTATGCAACGACGTTTGAGAGAAAAGGAAAATTAAAGAGACAATTACACTTAGCATCAGAGATTATTTAAAATTTCTAGGGTACTTAATGAGTAAAGAGGGCGTGGAAGATTTGGCCCTTGCCAGACAGATTAACGGCATGAGCGGGGAAAGTAAACAGCGCATAAAATATCTATCGAGTCTGTGCAAATTATTACCAGAACAGAGTTCAAGGTGTATAGCAAAAAGACTAAGGTCTACCAACGAGGTGAAATTGTGGAGAGCCATGCTTACCAACGTCCCGAAGGGCAACGGCACATAAAAATGGAGAGATTGCCACAACTAAATGTAAAGGAATACACAAATAAACTTGAAATTATTTACCATAGGCATTTATGTTAACAGTAATATCTTAAATGTTTTGGATTTACGAAATGGTAAGGTCGAAACCCTCATTGATGCAAACAATGAAATATAGAGTTTCGAAGCAAATAATTGGAGGGTAAATTATTTTTCTATCGGAATAGATTGCAAATTATTTTGATACGTTTATTTAATTAACAATACTATTTATGAAACAATTGCACAAATATTTTTGTGTACTAATGATAACAATTATACCGACGAAGCAATTAATAAACATTTGCAATGAAATGATTTGGAAATTATATTGCGAGATATATTAATTGGAAATTATTTGAATATTTTTCCTTTATGTAACTAGCGAGAACACGTTAGATTTATAAGCAAATACTTAATAACTTACATTAATATATATGATTAAAAAAGATGCAACAAAGTAATATATATATATATATATATATATATATATATATATATATATATATATATATATATAAGGCAGGATGTGTGTGTAACGAATCCACGGCTGCAATTTTCGAAAGATTTGCACCAAAATTTACATTTAATGTTTAGTATAGAGCTTAGAAAAAATTCGCAGTGTGAGATAGGCAAGAAGTAAGGCATGTAGCAACATTAGCACGACAAAGGCAAGGAAGGACAAAAATATTTTAAGTCAAGTGATAGCGATTGGTGTATGAGTCGTACGATTTTTTGACTCAAGTACGGGCAACGCCAGGCCATGCTGATAGTATATATATATATATATATATATATATATATATATATATATATATATATATATATATGTGTGTGTGTGTGTGTGTGTGTGTGTGTGTGTGTGTACCTAATGAGTATAGTCTATTTCAGCTGACACCGAGTGTGTCAATCTTATTCAACTGTGACGGTGGACGGTGATTATATGCCAACAGAATTATTACCTGTACTACACACACACACACACACACACACACACACACACACATATATATATATATATATATATATATATATATATATATATATATATGTATGTATTAAGTATTCAACCACAAGCGATGCAGGAAGCCACTAGCAAGCAAGGGGTTACAGAGTTGGAGCGAGAACAAAAAGGAGTGATAGAAGAAAAGATGAAGAGAAGGTTAGGGGATAGATCAAGGCAAGGCAACTGGAGACGTCAATTGGCGTTACATTTGAATAGTTGGAGATTATAGAAAAAACGAAATGAGGAGAGAGTTCCGCAGGCGAGAAGAGCGAGAGTTGAAGCTATTAGAGTATAGCTATAGACGGCTATATTTAACAGTTTCGATAGTGAAAGGGTGAGAGCGAGATATCATCCTAGTTGAACGCTTAAATTCATGAAGTCTGGGAACCAGCGAAAGCAGCTCATCGGAGCACTTACAGTGAAAGTATTTGTAAAAAAAGACAGAGGGAGGCAACAGCACGTCTGTAAGAGAGCGGCTGAAGACAAGATGCCAGATCATGTCCAATTACATTGCATATCGGCCTTTGATTTTATCAATGACGTCGAGACAAATAGAAGGGGCTCCAGACCATATATGGTATCAATACAAGGGTGAATAGTTGATTTGTAGATTTGAAGGATCGATTATGGCGACAACAATTTCCTGGCGTGGCACAAGGAGCCAAATTTCCTAGCGGTGAACGAAGCTATTGACTCAATGTATCCGTTCCTTCTCAGGTCAGCGGACAATGTGAGACCGAGTAGTCACAAAGAGGTGCGTGCTTTCGTCAGACATTCGAATGGAAGGCAGGGATGGTTCTCTCTGGTGGGTAATAGAGAGCAGTTTTGTTTTTGAGGCATTAAAGTTAACCAGCCAATTCCTGCCCTATTCCAAAACCGAAGGAGGTCTTTTTCCAGATTAGTTTTGTCGGCCACACCAGATTTGTTTTTGACGCAAGAGTAAATAGTAGTGTCGTCCGCATAGATGCCTACTTTGGAACCTGTGACATCAGGAAGATCATTAATGAAGATAAGGAACAGAGTAGGCCTAGGATAGAGCCTTGGGGAACACCTGCGTTCGTGGGATATGAGCAGGGGAATCCGTTGAGAACGACCTTCAATGTAAGGTTCAACAAGAATGATTGTATTGTCGAACAGTCAACCTGTAATTCCATAACACTGAAGCTTGCGAAGAAGGCCGGCATGCCAAACCCTATCAAACGCTTTGGAGATATCTACAGCCACGGCACGAGCTTCTTCTTTATTATGAAGTGCTTGGTAAACAATTTCAGTTACGGTCGTAAGCACATCATCTGTAAAACGGGCAAAGCGGAAACCATATTGCTTGTCGGAAAGTAGATTATGGGATGTAAGGTGCATAACAATTTCGGAGTTGATTAAAGCTTCAAAGACTTTACCGAAGAATGGTAAAAGACTGATAGGCCGGTAATTTGAATGGTCAGAAGGGACTCCAGAGTTCTTAAAGACAGGAACAACGGATGAGGACTTCCAACAGGGTGGAAAACAAGATTCATTGAGACAGCAGTTATATAATTTGGAGAGGGTAGGGGTAGGCGAACATTTCTTCAGGACAATGGCTGGTATCTCGTCTACACCACTAGCCTTGTGGCGGTCTAATTTAGAGATGATGCCCAGAACCGATGACAGGGTTATGTGCAAGTCGCTCAATTGAGCCTCAGTTCGAAGGAGGAAATTGGGTGGGGGTACACCGGAAGAGTCGAGCGTTGAATTGAATAAGAACTTCCGGGCAAAAGCATTCAGCTTTGTCGGCAGAAGAGGGTTTGCTATTTTTACGTCCGCTCTTGCAGAGACGCCAATAATCCTTGGAGCCAAATTTGCGAGATGCAATACCTTCTTTTATTCGAGCAGCATATAGATACTTTGCTTCATTGAGGACACGCTTACACTTGTTATGGGTAGAGACAAAGAGACGTCTATTGCAATCAGACATGTCGCTACGATAAAGGTGGAAAAAGTGATTCCTATTGGCAATGGCAGCTGAGCAAGTAGCGGAGAACCAGAGGGAGGACCTCGATTTGACAATCTATTTCCTTGGGGGGATGAAAGCCTGGATTCCAACTTTAACCCAGAAGGAAACAACGAAAGAACATTCTTGAACAAGGAGCGTGAACACAACGTCGTAGGGGACATCGCGAATGAAATCCGGGAACGAGTTCCGGTCTACTCGTTGATAGCAGAAAGATGTTCTAGTGGTAGGAGGTTCTTTGCAGGGGGTGGAGTTGAAGGGGATGTTGACATACATTACAGCGTGATCGGAGTTGCCAAGAGGGCAGAGCTGTGTTGCGCTACAGGACTCGGGGATGGAGGTAAAACAGATCAAGAAGAGAAGCCTTACCATCCAGATTGTAGGGAAAACGTGTGGGGAAGTCAACTATTTGAGTGAGAATTTATATATATATATATATATATATATATATATA